>CM021528.1:17178080-17204554 GCA_010994315.2 Pisaster ochraceus
TTCTTTGGCAGGGCGGCCTTAAACTTTGGGAGGGCGGCCGTTAATAGTCAAAACCTTGTACCATGGAAGATTGTCTTAGATGTTCGTGTATTTTAGAACATTGACTTGCCGCTGACAAACGTTTAAACGGTTAACCGTTTAGAAAAGTTTCGTTTAAACGGATAGTAAATTAAACGTAGGGTCACAGGCTTAGTCATGGCATCGAAGATGGAAATTCGGCTATCTTCTGATGACAGGAAGAATGTGCAAACGGTCTTCCGGTAACCCCAGGAGCGATTTTTTTTGTCATGAATGTTTTTTCCCGTATTATTAATATCGATCACAGTGTACACACTTACTGGTGGAAATGCAATCAATGTTGGGACTATGTGTTTGCATAACCGACTGACTGACAACACAGGTACATCTCACATTCAGGTATAGCGCTGTGTACAATGTAATAACTGGATAGCTCCTGGCTGTACACAGCCTGGACATGTAGCCTACAGAATCTGTGTACTGTGATGTTTGGATTGTGCCTAGTATTTGCCAGTTGAATGACTTATCCTGGGAACTGAATCCAATTATGCTCAATATTTAAAGATGGAGTGGTGGAATGGAGTCTTCATTGTGGTTGTCCCATCTGAAGGAGAATGTCTTCAAGATGAATTATTACTAGGCATCAATACTTAGGATAATATTCTGATATAATGGATTCATGAGGAATTTTTTTATTTCAGTTCATATTCGGTGAAAGGAAAAACATCCAGTGTACATTTAGCTGATCTGAGGCCCTCAATGTACCGTCACACAAAATAAAGCAGTAGAGTTCTTCTGAATTACTCATTATAAGTAGAACACGGAATAGAATTCAATAAAGATTGGAACTTGGAAGAAATAAAGTAACAACTTTTTGTTTCTCGAAAATATTTAAATGAATGCCCTTAGCACAGATAATAACAAATGAAACCTAGTTTGTACCAAAGGACACTTAAAATGTTTTCATAAATACTTGGGACAGTTTTTGTTCAATCTGACTGATTGACTGAGAGGAGATCATGCGGCCATATTTAAATGTGAAACATAAACATGGCATGAGGAAATGTAGTCAAAAGAGGGCGCTGTCAGATGATTATGCAGAGCGTGCAAATTTCACAACCCAATTAAAGCTGGTAGGTCGCATGTTTTGCTTACTGCAAGTTTCAAACTCGCTTGAGATACATGTAGTTTGAATTTTAAGCGGGCAAGTTTGAAGAGCTACTTAGCACTCAACATGGAAAGAAATTCAATGCAGAGTCGAGGCAAGCTGAAGCTAAACACGCCAAGATGGCTTTTTTGTAATCCTACGCGGTATAGGAGATTATTTCTCCAGTGTGTCACATGGGCTGAAGGGAGTGGATTCAACAGAGGGCGCTACCATACGAAAAGAATCTCCTGCCACTTCGAGGAGACGTAACATATCAGGGTTTTTGCTGTAGTTCTTTAAAAAAAAAAAAATTAATGAAAAGTTCCTTTCCTTTATTTTAAACCACGAATTGTTAATCACAATCATAACATATTTTCGAAGACATCGTGTCTCTTGTTAGTTTTGTTTTCAATATCATCAAGGTTATTTCATACATATCTTACTAATAAAATAAACGAAACAGACACATGAACCATCTCTTTTCTCGTTTGGGCATCCTGAAAAGGACGGTTGGTTTTGTTGGACACTTCAACATTTATTTGAAGCTACTGTCAGGCGGCTGGTGGAAAGAATCTTCATCTTCAGTCTTGCAGAAAAAACCAAAGCACACCTTTGAGTACCTAGGCCTTTTGTATTTATTATTATTTGTTTCTTTCAAAAAAGCATCGGAACTTCACATTATTTAAAATATTAGGTAAAAGCACACTTTGAAGATGTTTTACAATAAACCATGGAGGTAGAACACTATCAACATGCACTATAGAGATTAGGTGAATGCATGTGCCAAATGCTTAGATAATTCTGATTGCAGCATTTTTGGAATGAAAAAACGGCCATAAAGAAAGCTTGATAGGCATTAGTACAAACAATGTTTGTATTGACGGCATTATTAGAACGAAAATACGGCCACAAAGGGGGGGTCAACACATTGCGGCATTGTCGGAATGAAAATACGGCCACAGTGATGTCTGGAGAGTTGAGCACTGAGTTATCCAACGTCAACAGTTGATGGTTGACCGCATTATTGAGACTGATTGCAGTATTGTCAGGAATATAAAACGCGACTACAATGTAAATAAATCATCGCACCACGTGCTGTTGAAAGTCAGATAAGACGCAGGAAATTACGGTAGTTTTATTTCTATAACTCATGGGGGTTACTGTACCAACAAGGTGGAAATGGTACCATTTCAATGTAGGCATCCTAAATATTGTTTTAGAAATGACTCAGTCTCACCCCTGTGTGTAGATATTATGATTGATAAAAGCCTGTTATGCAAGGCTTATGTAATTAGATACATATGTGCCCTGAATATTCTATTATTCTCTACCTATTGCTTGAGCTTATTAATGGTATCAGATTTGCTGAATATTCGTTCCTACACGCTACATTATATTGTATACATGGAGAGGACATGTAGATAGGAGCTTTGGCAGTAGATGTATTTAAACCAGGTCATTTGTCGCAATCAATATAATTTTTTGCATGTAACCATAATTGAGGTCGAGCAATGTAGGTCTCACGAAGCCACAATGTTGTAACGTCTACAATCTGTTGTTGCCATACGGTACAAAGTCTGCTGTTCCTGGCACTTTCCTTATGATATTTTGTCAAACTTTGCATGCCAGGAGCATGCTAAACAGATACATGTACTGTACAAGTTCAGTATGTACCACACGTCTTTAATGCAGGCATTATATTCTTCCTGTGTAAATGATTTCCTTTTTCTTTTAGTATTATTTTGCCCTCATTAAACCAAAAGAAAAGTATATTGTACCATAACACGTAGAATGTAAGTCGGCCTTACATTGTCGCCAGTGCCTGTTCACATGTTTAAAAGTGAATTATTTGGTGTAGTATACAATTCAATACATTGCACAGCAGTTACTGGCTTCCTCAATACCAGGCCTGATATTTGTCTTATTGTAATCTGATTTCCAATTTCTCTGCCCTAAGAAAATCAGTAAGACTATTATTAAATAGCCTAGTTTTAAAAAGTCTATAAAAGCCTGTACCATATGTAGGTCAGCCGTTGTACTCAATAAGATTCTCCTACTTCTTCAAGGGTTTAATACATTAGAGGCAAGTGCCTCTCCCCAAAAAGGCAGATTTGTCAGTTATTTTTTAAATATCTTACAAGTAGTACATTGTCCTTATTCAAAAGGGAATTATGTACAAGCAAGAAAGAAGTGAACAACAAAACACAAGGTGTATCCTACATGTCATATTTTTGGTTTTAACCTTACACCATGTGTATACTGTTGTGTGATAAATACTGCATACTCTGTGCTTCCTGAGTCCTACAGGGAAAATAATCCACAGGCAAACTACTCGACTGGGATTCAGACCCACGACCCCTGTTAACCCAATTCACCTGACGTCATCATCACAATAATATTGGTTGTGCCAATCTGGCAGTATAATGTCCCTGTGTGTTAAAAAAGTGTAGTGTGCAGTTTAGGCAACATGGCGCTTACTTGCTTGCCAGTATTTTTAGGTCAAATTTGACTCAACCTCGTTCCCAGTGGTGTGCTTTCTCGACGCGCCATTTTGTTTTCTTTCCCAGAATGCCTTGCTTGATTGTAACCCCTGGAAGTGTGACTTTATCCAAATATATTGTACATTTTAATCAGTCCTGTGGTTGATCCATTCTGTGTTAGAGACTACGCAGAGCGCGCTGTCAAAGGACGCATCAAGTCATGGTAACTGGCCCCTCTCATTTTTTTTCAATCTTGTGATTCGTCTAACTGTATGCAGTTTAGGGTGACCATGTAAAAACATGATTCATTTGAATTGTATTGCGTCGAAATACGTGCATTTCTACACGCGCATACTAAGCGACCGACAAGTGCCCTATACAAGCGTTCGAATATTTTTAACAAGCTTGTACGCAAAGCAGTACATGTTGGTTAGCCAATCAGCATTGATTTCAGTGTTTCCCTTCCAGGGGTTTAGCGACGTGAGATATCGATGTGGCCCGCTGCCCATGGTAGCGAGGCTGAATTTGACTCCCAAAATGGCAAGGGTGGTAGGCTAGACCACCGAGCATGCATGGTAATCAACGGCCAGCTTGAATCCTGTAACTGACAGCAGACATTTACGTACATGACACACTTTATTATCAACTCCTCATTAAATTAATGATGTCTTGTTTTATTTGCATTACAGCTTTTGTAATCTACAACTTTTTGAGCCTTTGCTATGAGTACCTGGGTGGAGAGAGTTCAATCATGTCGGAGATTAGAGGCAAAGCTATTACGTAAGTCTCCTCCTAAGCCTGATTTATACTTCACATGAAAGCGAATGCGAAACGAATTACATGACGCTGTCACGCACTATTTTCCAGTTGTGACAGAAGGAAATTCGCTTCTCTTTCACAATTCGCGTGAAGTATGAAGCGGGTTTTAGTCAAATCTGTTTTAGTGACTTGAAGGAATTATCGAAGGCTTTATGTCTGATACAAAAGATGAAGAGTCTTGCTCAAGGGTACAGGTGTCACAACTGGCATCAATCCAATCTGACAACATAGTGATTTGAGTCTAGTGCACTAGACTGCTCTGCCACAACACTTCCCAGGTATCACACCCAGGCGTGTGATTCCTCAGGATGTTTCCTGATTTCAGGATGTTCTTAACATCTCCTTGAACCTTCACACATTTTCTTTTTTATAGAGAAGCATTAAAGCAATTACCAAAGGGAGAGAGAAATAGTCCACATTGTATCCCAACCTGTAGTTCTATATTTCTGGTGATGCACAGAGTCTGTAAACCTCCTGAACCATATCATCTGGTAGGGGGAACCCAAGCTGCAAACCATTTTTTCAGGAGTTTTCACATTCATCAAATCTCATCTCCGGTATTCTCAAACCTTCCCAGATAGTCCTTCTACTGTGCAGTACACAAAGAACTGTAATAACTTAAAGTAGCTATGGTACAAACCGCTTGCATTCACCCCAGTGGTAATGGCCACGTCCGTGTACATTATGTCTTTAATTATACAAAACTGTCAACCAATGGGGCCTCTTCTTTCGACGCATGTGATATTGTGACATCATTTGCGTTCATGTATGTAAGGGGTCTATTTTGTCTTTGCCGTTAAACTTTTAATTTCTGTTCATTTTGTTTTCCCCGTCCCTTAAAAAAATAGGCCATGTCACACGCTGCTGCCATTTGCTACTACGGGGGTAAAATTGCATGGAAATATATGGTGCTTGTCTGCATGTAATTGTGCGTTGCCCAATTACATATAAATGGACCCTGCACAGTAACACACAGGAAATCTAACTGCCAAAATGGGGCAATCAAGATTGATCAAGGGTGATGACGTCAGGTGAAATGGGGCAATACAAGAAACGAAAACAGTTTCTCTGAATGGAATAACTTGATGAGTCAATAGACTGTGCAAGTCTCCCCACATATCGAAATTGAGAAAACAACTCGAGCAAAGGCTATATTTTTCTATGCAATCAAATCTTATTCATTTCTACTTGTTACTCAATTCTTGAAAATAAAAAATACCCATTGCAATTTGTAGTAAAAGAAATTCAGTTTCTTTGTAATACAAATAATTTGTTTGTTCTAATTACATGTACATGTAACATTGAGACAAAATTTACATTTTGGATCGAGATGTTTATTTTTTAGAAACCCCAATCCTGCCCGAATTTGTGCGACCAATACATAGGTTTAATGATAACAGAAAAGTCAGTTTGCCAAGAAACAGGAAACAGAGGTCAAGTCATATTCTCAGGTTTTCTTTATCGATTTGTTGAATTTACTTTACTTTCACATACTTCATGGCTAAATTTTACCTCCCAACATCATAATGGAATTATTATAACCACAAACTATAAAATTGTTAAACTAAAGTGTTTGAAAAAAACAGAATCGCACACATACAGCTCAATATGGTTGGGACCAACTTGGTTCCAGAAGTTTGAATATGATGCACGAGACTTGCACAGACTTGTACTTCTGGACCCTGCTGATGGATTTTGGACTGACTTATTTGCTAGTGAAGGGAGAGGATTTTGATAATTTAACTGCATTTATTTTAATATTTCCATCTATTCATCTGTTGTAATCTTTCCTCAGACCCACCAGTTGGTTCTGTTGTACCTGTTGTCTTCAAGGCAGAACCTATTCAATCGGCTTCCTTCGCTTCTGTAAACAGTCCACTCTTCAGTTCTGCTTCATCAAACCCATTATGGTCCTTATTACTCTTATCCTGCTGCCGTTCGGCAAATACTCCGATGGAAACTTCTCGTAAGTTCACATTATCAAAGGAGATGAGTGTCTTCTAGACCCTTTCTAAATGAGGGTCGTCCATCATTTAGGTAAAACAAGATCATTCAAGGTTGGGGACTCGAGAAAAAGGGGATTGGAGTTTGGAACAGTAACATGGTAGTAGATGAAGATCATCCAAGTCCAGAGATATGCATGCCATGATCTCTTTTAGACCCTGGTAATGGCCTGGGCACCCCTACAAAATACTAGCATGCACTTTAAGATTTTTCCAATGGAAGCTTCTCTTTCAAAATGAAAAAAGGGCCTTGCTCATTCAGGCATTGCATTCTATGGTCTTTTCAGGACAAGTGGATAATTGTTTAATGTACAGGTACAACCATTCAAGCTTGATTTACAGGGAGGAGAAATTTCAGACTTTCATATAAAAGTTTTTTGTCCGCCAGGTGAAAAATGTTGCTATTATTTTTATCAGATATAAAAAGAAGAAAAAAAAAACATGCTCGTTGATTCACATTATCTAGTGCTCAGGATACTGTTCCTAAAAGCTCCTTGAATTCTATGCATCCAGAGACGACTAACAGACTGAAATGCCATCATTTCAATATACCTCCTACAATATGAATCCTATTTTAGACCTTTTGTCAGCAATGATTCTCACTTCTGGATTTATTTATGGATTTATTCATGTATGAGTATCAAAGCTGATACTGATTTATATGCAAATTTATTCTTATGAATCTTTTATTTTTTATTTTATACTTTACATGTATATTAGCATTCAGAGTTGTCCACTCTTACTTTCAACAGATATTTCCATGGTTACTTACATAGTTGTTGACCACATTCATTGGAAATACATTGCTTTTTGGAATGATTTGTATACATTCATGGGTTAACCATTTGGAGATAAATTGCAACAAATCTCCACATATCCAGTCTTACAGAATCTGATTTCTGAGTATTTTGTATTTTGAAGTAGATTATCACTTGAAAACATATTCTTTTGTTTCTTCTTAAAACATTGTTTTTGTTTGTAAATTAAACTACTTCAAGTTTTATATATTAGTATCATTAATTCAAACACCCACTTTTCCCTCTTGTTTTCCTGTGTACAGTGTTGTTGATGGTTATCTTTACATTACCATCATCTACAACATCTCGGTCAGTCTTGCCCTTTACGCCATGTTCCTCTTCTACTTTGCCACTCGGGATCTTCTCAGCTCCTTCAGACCAGTGCCCAAATTCTTCATGGTGAAGTCCATCATTTTTGTCTCTTTCTGGCAAGGTGAGTGTGAGCAACAACAAAAAAGAGTAATTTAGCAAACCTCAGCGTTTTAGGATTAACAAAGGAATATAGCAGTGTGTTTTTCTCGTGTAAACGTATGAACTGACCTCAGCTAGCTGTAAACATGATTTCAGCTCGATGTTACGACTCCGTTTTTTATTTACTCCTGGTGGAGTTGCACATAGACCTATATATTTTTCTCCTCACTTGCCGCTGAAATTCTTTAAGTTTTACAATTAGGTTGACATCATCTTATATTCCTTGTGACAGCTAAATCATACTCATAACATAGAAAGAGAACAAAGCCGAAAGAATTGGCCTGTTTCGGATCGATGTACTTTGTAAACATTATCAAAGCGATCCAAAAATGTTTCCTACGACCGGCCAAGTGAGGTGATCAACCTCCTTCCCATACACCGGCAACGCACATGCTGTGGTACATCGTGACATCACACACTAATGGGTACGAAATTGTAATCACCCAACTTAGCTGATGACGCAATGTGACAAGAATACAAGAACAGACCAAAATAAAAATACATTTCTCATTCCGAATCGCTGCGAATTTAAATAATAGATTCGCTGCGAATTTAGACCAAAATATGAAACTTTACATGTGTATTATGTAAGCTATTCTTCAATTTATAATAAAATTTATATTGTTTTGTAGGTGTTCTTCTCGCTATTCTGGAAGTGGCCGGTGCAATCAAACCTCTGGAAGTAGAAGGGGAAAGGGAGACCGTGCAGGCCGGTACCGTCTCGGCAGGCTACCAGAATTTCCTCATCTGTGTGGAGATGTTCTTTGCTGCTATTGGACTCCACCTGGCCTTCCCTTACTCAACGTATGAACAGTGTACATTGCTGTCTGATGGGCCGGAGGGACCTAGGGCATCTACCATGCAGGTAAACTATTGGGTTGCCAGTTAAAACACCTGAGGACCAGTTCAAATTCCGTCCAACTAGTCTGACTAGCTTGTTCATTGCTTTCCACCACCACATACATATAAACCTGTGATTGTCCATATTACTTCAAATTTCAAGACCCATGCAATGTTGAAAGGAAACCTTTAAAGATGGATCAAGTTTGGGAAAAAGTTTGTGGACCAGTGAAATCACAAGCTAACTTATCCCGTTTGGATAGTTAATGAAAAAGTTAAAAGCAAATACTGAAAGATGCTGAAAAACAGTGATTTCTGATCAACATTATTACTTTTGCAATATACATAGAATTAGATGATGTGAGACGCGTGGTCGGGCAGCAGACAGACTGGGTAATTTTCTATTGTTTAACTTTCCGGTGAGTTTGCCACCTGGCACCCCAAAAGTCTCCCAGGTTTAAGATCTCTTCAGGCAGAATCTCTTCAGGGAAATAAAAACAGGACAGAACCTACCCGAAGAGTAGCTTTAACAAATGCTAGATACAGTGGAAAGTAAATAACTAATATGACTAAAGCCAGCTTGTTGTTTGCAAATCTTCTTAAACAGGTTTTTAAAAAAGAAATTTGTTAATCTTTTATATTGTGTTGATTTGCAGAGCATTTCATCCAACTTGAAGGATACGGTGAACCCCAGAGACATGTTCCAAGACACCATCCACAACTTCTCTCCAGCCTACCAGACCTACATGCAGCAAGGAAGCACAGACGATGTTGAGTCAAACAACCACAAGAACCCCGGCCTCAAGGGGAGTATCAACGCAAAGGGAGGGGTAGGTGGAGGAGGCGGTGTGGGACCTCGACTCCCAAGATTCACTAGCAAGTCTAGTCAGAATGAGAAGTCTGGGCTGTTGAGTTCAGATGATGAGTTCTAGACTGGGTATTTAGTTTGAGTGAGGCACGCTCCACTTGTTTGCCATTGTGGTACACTTACAAAGCAGGCCTGTGCTGTCTTATCAGGAAAATTGTATTGGGTTCAGGTTTGCGTTGATTTCCCTTTGCTCAAATTCTCTGTTATACCAAAGGTAGAAAGGCAGCCCAGTTTATATCCAAACCTCTAGTTTTATGGTCATGTAGAGAGTCTGTACATCCTATAAAATGGACTACCCCTGGGAGGAGATTGGGGGGGTCAATGTGGCCCATGAAAAGACCACCATTTTACATTTTCCAACTGACAATAATTTAATTAAGCCATGGAATTTCAAACAGAAGTTGGACATTTTAATTTTAAAGCTTATGGGAATTTTGATGGGGAGCCAAGATTTGGGGACACAGGCCAAGACTAGTGGCAACTACAGAGACCCAGACATGGGGCAAGACTGGGCCATGGCCTTGCCTTCATGTAATTTCCTTTGTTATTGATTGATAGTAACATGGTTTTGTTTGCTAAAGCACTCTAACAGAATGCAAAACAACTTATCAAATGCATCTGAATGGCACTTAAGTTTTTTGCTTTAAAAAAATGCAGCTTTTGAGATGGTCAGTCAACTTAAATGTTTTTTAACATTTCCAAAAGTATCAGGGTTATTCAATGTACTTATATTGCCAATCATGTTACCAGACAATTGGAAACTATTTGTTGTGATTTTGTTATCCTAAAACGTCAATGTGAATGTACTTATAGCTCACAAACTGTACTTAAAAAAAACATATTTTTGAAACAATATCAAATATTGTTCAAAATGTTGCAAGTTTTTAATTCTTTGACATAATTTCTCGCTAATTGTCCCAACGAATCTGAAATACTTATGAGTTGATGAAAAAAAGAAAAAAAAAAGAACCAATAAAAAAAATTACTCCTTTCAAATGGGACAGTTTGAATATTTATGGAGTAATATCTAGTCTTGAAGGATTTATATATTTTTGTTACTTGAGACAAGGTTTGCAGTTTGTATCCAAAGTAAAACTACAAAGATTTTATGTTCAGTTGTTTATTTATTTGTTGAAGGGCAGAATCATTATCCACTTGACTTTCTGTACTATTGACAAACTTTAAGGTCTTGTCGCACGAGACAATTTTTTCAGGTAACTTGGGGGCACTGAATGCACAAGGAACACTTCTGCAAGCACAAGAGATATTCTTCTACATGTAGCTGTAACTCACTATCCTCAAGAAAGCAATGAGAAAGCTGAAATGTGAAAGAATTTTCTGGAGCCTGGAACTGGTTGCCTGTAAATTGCCTTGTGTGATGGCCTTCACAAAACAAAACAAAACCTGCTTTCAGAAGAAAAAAGCATTTTGTCATCACAAGTTTCCAAATGTTATAAAAGGCTATGACTACAATTGTTTTTGGAGAATCTCAGTATTTTGTTATTTCTTGAAAATATCTTTGTAGTTTTCTCGAGTTTACTGCATTGGATTTTAACTTATAGTAAGGCCTAAGAAGAAAACAGTTTTTGTTTCCTGTAACCCGACCGACCGTTCAAAAACTTGCCAACTGCAAACAATTATATTAATAATTCAACTGCATGGCTCACCACTGTACCACCAGAATCAAAGACTTTACTGAAATATTTTGTCAAATCTGAATGCTTAAAAAGGTAAGAATACCGTTTTATCCCAATCCTGCTTATTTTTTATTTTATTTCTCCATGTGCATTTTGTAAAAACTTTCCTAAAATAAAATGTTTTACATAACCAACCCTCTCTCTTTCCCAATACGTCACTAGAAACAAAAATGTTTGTTAGGCCTAGTAAAAAGGTTCTTATGGATATATAAAGTTTGGAACATACATGTAAATATGAGTGTGGTAAGAGAACAGGGTGGCCCAAGCGGTTAAACTTGTAGACTAAATAGAATGTTTTGTTAGAATTACCCAGGCTTGTGTATGATATGTACAGTAGGTTATCTTTGATATTAATGTACAATGTATGTACTGTACATAGTTGTAAGTATGGGAAAGAGGAAGTGAGCAACCTCCTTCTCAGGAAATAGTCTGGTTCAGTCATTTCACCAGTACGCACTGACTTGGTACCTTAGGGCTTCATGGCATTAGATTAGCGCTGTAGCATGGAGTTGGGCGTATATGGCATCTTGTATGAGATAGAGGTGTCAACAAGCAGTAAACGGTCAACTGTCTGGGAGGGCGGGGCACTCGTAGACTGGGAGTCCTGGAATTGCCTTTTAGGGGGATGACATTGGGGAAATGCCCCTTACTCCGGACCACACCCATCATACTGTTAGCAAGAAGGGTGTTTGGATATCTTTTGGGATCCCTGTTTATGTCATTTAACTGTAAACAGTATTTGAATGCCTTGTTTTTAAATTGACAGTAAATTTGGTTTCCAATTTTCCAGATGCTGGCACGTTGCTAACCAAGGCTAGATTAGGGAGCTGTAGAGAAACACAGATTATTTAGTTTAAGAAAACTGTATAGTGTAGTTCACTCTGATACCAACTTGAATTTCTTATGTGACTGTACCAAGGCTGTGGTTCATCAGTTATAGTGCCCCACAGAGGGAAGGAGACCAAAGGAGTAGCTGAAATCATCCACTGTGCAAATTCATATTTGGTGTAAATAACATAGTTTAGATCACATGACTACCTACAATGCTAAATATTGTACTTAAAACTGTAATGACAACTGTATAGACTTTTAGCGTTATTGTGAATGATGTAAATAGGTTACTATGGTAAACTGTGATGTATGCAACCTGTGTAATTGGGATACAATATAGTCTGATTAAAACATCAGAAGGTCTCAGTGGACAGATCCGTTAAGCTCCTCCCTTCTTGAAGCATTAGCTAATCCCAACGACATGTCCCTTTCCAAAAGTCTGACATGTTTTATTCTCAGAATGATAACAACTGTTCGCCATAGTTTGCATTTAGTGTGTTGTGGGGGCATAGAGTGTGTATAATAGAACTAGAGGGAGCACATCATTATTACTCACTCATAACTGCGCTGTCCCAACATGGGAACAAATCCCTATGTCCACCTACAAAATGGTGGCTGTGTGAACTGGTGCGTAACCTGTGTTATAGGATAGGCCAGCCCCATTTTCTCAATGGGCAAAAATGCTTCTTGTTGGGCCGTGTCGCATGGTTTTGTATGCCCTCTGGTTTGATGATATAACTCTATGTGCTGTTAGCTGTTTGCAAATTGGAGACTAGTGCAACCTACATGTATGCGTCACCACATGGGGGCGCAGTTGCTTGGCTGTTGAGATGGTGGGCGGGTCTTAATGGATCGGTGGATTGTTAAACCAGTCCTCATGAAGTGTGTTGCATCTGTTGGGAAAATGGTCACAACCTTAGTTTTGCCAAACACCCATGTAGATTGGTACGTTACATGTACATGTAGTTTGATGGGTGTGTTTATAGTTCACATTTTGGCAAGTTAATGAGATTTTCTTTTAAATGATGAGTTCTTAATTTGCTTTGATAAAATATGCACATTTGCCAAAGAGGGAGAAATCTATGAATGAAATGTACAAATCATATTCAATCAATCTAATTTATTCGTAGGGTGTTGGGTGGTAGTTTAAGGTAAGGTATAGCCAACCAACAGGTATGGATATGGGTGTAAGTATGTAGAAAATATATTGTTATACTTGTGTGCTGTTTTGTTATTTAGAAAAGATTATGTGGCATAATAATTTGGGTTATCGGAAAGTGAAGAGTTAATCTGAAACATGGAAGGTGTATTTAGTTATAGTATTTGAAATGTAACCAAGGGCAACATTGTACAGTTGATGGCAAGGTAGACTTGACTCAAGTCTGACTTTTCATTGTGATCTAAATCCATTGTGTCATCAGGGACCCACCGCCCGCTTACGCAATACACACGACAGAAATTAAATTGCTAAAGTTTATAATGTGCCAGCCGTCTAGTTCTGCGCAATGGCTGCACTTAAATGCTTGGGCTTTCTGCACTGTGTATTGCGTGGGCAGCTGTTGGATTGCTATTGGAGTTAGACTATTATGAGGCAAGTCTGACTTGGGTCAAGTCTAGTGGAAAGGTTAATAACATTATTAAGAAATGTGATAGATAAATACTAGGTGTACCATACAGAGGGATTGTGTATAAGAATCATATACTTGTTGCCGTATAGAGGCGTAATTGGTGTTTGGTGCATGTAAGTGTGATTAGTACGGAAGTGGGAACTATATTGTGGTTTCAGTACAGGGAGAGATACAGCGCATGCAGCATTTATTTGAAATAATCGCTTGATAGGAATTCTGTCTCTTAACCTTTGAAGTGTTCTTTCTGTTTGGTCAAATTCAGAACGTACCTCGGCAAGATGCATCTACCATTTGGGGTTCAATTCCTTGGAGTACATTTTTACACCCCAAATGGGGGACAGGTAGGGGCGTGTAAGTGTGCTGCGCATCGTGCAAGGGGGCAAAAGGTTTTTCTGCAGTAATGGAATGAAATTCACAGCTTTAGGAGAGTTTAAAAACATTGTAACCTGGATATAGTGGTGGATTTAAAAGAATCTCTTCATAATGCTGGGATAGTTTGAGCTAACTTTGGGTTATTCACTGGCCAACGCCTCCATGATTAATGCACTGGCTTTATGCCAGGGCAATCATAGCAAGGAAATTGGGTTGAAGTGGACTAATCTGTTGGCCTACTTCACTTGTAATGAAAAGGAAACTTCAAGAGGTATAGATGTGTCATATGAAATCACAGGGTTTACAAAAGGAACATATTGTGAAAAAGGTCAAACAAAATTGTAATGTTTTAAGACGTGCAGAATTCCACCATACTTGTACATTGCTATCAATTGTAAATCTGTGAAGTCGGTTACATCTACAGGAAGTTTTGTAAAGTAATTTTGCTTTTTACAATAGACTCTTGAGAATATGATGTCAAAGCCTCAGACAGCACTGTCACTTTGGTCATATAAGAAGGTGCACATTATTTGGCAACTGTTTAAGGCACAAGCTGCTTGTTGTCTGGGCTCAGCTGCTATGGTGTCATATACATGTATGCAAGGGGCTTGATGTTGGGACAACACACAGGGCCAAGCAGGGCACACTCTAGAACTGCTCTTGAAGGGTCCATGTGTATGTAAACAGTATGACATCATCAATGTACCACCAAGCAGCAAACATGCGTTAACCGCAATGACTACAACTGAACAAAATGAGTCAGACCTGTGCATGCCCACAGGTTTTAGTCATAACAGGAAGAGTGGTGTGGAAACGGCATGTATTTTGTACCTTCAAAGGGAAAATGACATGTCAAGTGTCAAAGGTCGCAGGTTATTTGTAAGGATGACTATACATGTTTAACACTGATGTGTAGTTTAGTCTTAGTCTGCATAGAAACCAATGTGTTGTGGTGTACTTCTTGGGGTAATGACCCAAGATATTGTAGTTATACCCTTCATCAATGTGTGCTGTAGAACCAACCATCAAAGGCAGGCAAAATAAATCTAACTTCTACAGTATGTACCTGTATTTATTGTTGCAACTGTAAGTAACTCCGATTAAATATATTATTTTTCATTTGGGCCCTAAAATTCAATTAACTTTTTGTGGGGGGGGGGGGCGTGCCCCAAATTCGACAACCGTAAATGCCCCATGTGATGCTCACTTGACGTTCCACAATCATTCTTACATCACGTAGTGTTTCAGCTTTTTTTTGTTAATGGTCCACTTACAGGTCCGTATATACATGTAGTTGTATTAGTAATCACAAATTAATTTCAACAAGGGGTTTAAGCATCATGTGGTTACACTGCATATGTACTTAAAAGCGAACAAACTGTTTGTTAATGCATCTGTACTTAAAGATATGAAATCTTTCACATTTTTTTCAAATTGCAAAAATTGGTAAGAATACTTAGTATGCACTTGGATTTGGAACTTGTACTAATCAACCTGAAAAACCCTAAACCAGGCCAGCCCAGGCAAGGCAAGGCAATTTACAGTTAACATTATGTAGAATGTTTAAAGATTTGATCACTATGCGAGTTCTGATATTAAGAAAATTGACACTTTTTTACCGTAACAACCCCAAACCCTTCAAAATCCACCTACAAGTTTTGTTTGATTCTGTTGCACTGAGAAGACTGAGTAAACTGATTATGCTCTACATCATATCCAGGTATACCACAATGATCAGAGTCCAACAGTTTGGGTATTGAAATACAGTACCGGTATGGTGTACGATTCTGCTTTCTCAGGAAGGATCCTAGATGTAGTCAATTAGTCAGGAGTGTTGGGTATGATAGGTAAGTTTCTTTCAGCAACTTACTATGATTAGTACATTGTCCATGGAACATCCTATGTAAGTTACCTCATCTTTGTCGTATACATACGTGTACTTAACTGGTTTGTTTGAATCCTCATTAAAACTTAATTCAGAGAGTGTTCTTTTTTTTCTAATCCTGTTGATATTTTGGTCAACTCGGAGCTTAATTTTAAGAAAATCTCCGCTAGACCACGTCTTGTAGCTCAGAACTTTCACTGGAACTACAGTATTTCCATCTGTTTCACATTTTCTGTGTCTTCAGGAGAAGGTTTGGAATTAAAAGCTTAAGCATCCATTTGTAAATCTTCAAAACTGTGTTGAAAAAAAAAACTGAACTAAAGGACTTGTTCGTTTGTTGGGTTACTGGACTCTGGCCAGTGGGTCTTTGGAGTTCAGCAACTAAGGAGCATTCCAATAGACTCCCTTGCATTAGTCACCATCGCTGAGGTCAAATAATGGAAATGAGCACAACTCTCAGCCAATGGTAGGTCTTCATTGACACCAGTGAAGGCGCTGTTTGGGCTTGTGACATCATATGCAAGGGGTCTACACTAAAAATGTCAGATGATGTTGTAAACTACTTTTGATGAAAAACTGCCTTGTTTTAAAATAAGGACTTTGTATACAGTTTCTGGATCTTCCCATGTGTATGATACACTTATTGAACTAGTGTAGACTTTAGATTTAACTTCAATCTATGGAAAGAAATGAGGATTGATTATCAATGTTATGAATAAAGTCAGGTGCATGTTTAACTCCAATGTGTTGAGTGCCAAGTATACACAGTTCAAGTCTCTAGCTTTCTGCAAACCTTGGGTTCTCATGTACATTGCTGTAATTGTGCGTAAAGGAAATAACATGACACATTTTATTGGAACTCAGTGGTGTTTGGATACATGCAAGATTTGCACAGTATAGTGTAGATTTGCACCTGTTCATACAATGAATATGTACATGTATTGGTTTTAAATTCATTATTGAAATGACACCATCGCAGATTCCAAATGCAAGATTCACACGTGTTGCAGGTTGTGAATTAACCATGGGGTCAAGCCCTTTGTAAAGATCTTCTTCACAGAAATGCCATTTCAAATACCAGTTTGCAAGGTGTGTTCTAGACTCTTGATGTGACAAATCTCTATAATGGACCCTTAGGAATTCTATGAAAAAACACATGCATGACAGAGGAAGAATTAAACGCAAGCAAGATTATTTCAAAACAAATAACTTTAATTAAGTGACCATTATTAAGAGCGAAGACCACTTAACAACTGACCCATTATTCTCACAAAAGGAAAACAACTATTTAAAAAAACAGTCAACAAATAATCCCTAGGAGTATTTCACAAGGCTAAAGTTAATTCTAATTGTCACTGGTTTGAATGATTACATGAAACACTTGTTTCTGAATGCAATCAAACCACAAATCCTCATTTGGGAAAAGGACAAAACTGTTCCCCCACTGTGTCACTTTAAAACACATGTAAAGGTTTTGTGATTGTTTTGGGCATAAATGTAATATTTCTAGAAAGTAGACAATTTATAATAGTACAAGTTTTTTATATAGCATTTTATCACGGACATCTCATAGTGGTCATTTTTGTGACAGGTATGGTTTGGAAATGATGCGAGTGCACTAGGTTCTTTAAAATACATTTCCGAACACACAGGACCAACAGCTTTACATCCCAAATCAAAGGAAAAGCAAGTGCCTTGCTTAAGGACACAAGTGTCAAGATCGGGACTCAAACCCACACTCTATTGATCAGAACATCAGAACTTGAGTACAATGTACTAGACCACTGGGGCCACGACTTGCCACAATTGGGAATATAGGCTTAAGATTTCACAGACCAATGGTATACAAGTATGTAATACTCCATTTTTACACTGGAAAACAAAAACAAAAACACAGTAACTATACATTATCATTGGATACTTCTTTAGCAATGCAGACATAAAATGAGTAGCCCGATTCATGTTTGATACCTTTACGACATTATTTTCTTGAAACTTAATCCCTAACAGTGTCCTATGTGCCCCCCAAAAAATAAGAATAATTTAAAAAGAAATACCATCTTAAATACAAGTAAATAATACATGTTTACCAGGTTATTTGTGGGAACTTTATACAAGATGTGTGATATATTTCAAGGGCCAAGAAAAATGGGAGGGGTGAATGTTTGTTTTCAATTAGAGCATTGCTCTGGATGGCCCTTACATGTAAATGTGTCCGACCCCCCAACAAAGCAGTGACTGAAGACCACAAATGACATAAATTTAAACCGGATATGTATGACTGGAATTGTTCATGTTAATTGCCACAGTGTTACGATTATAACTGTTGACGATAAGTGTACAAAATGCAGTCCAACTTCAGCTCTCAACTGTAAAAAGTTTCAGTTTTGTTTGTTCTCTTAAACATGCCTGTTCCGCATACACTAGCCTGTTAAGCAGTGGAAGTTCCTTTGAATTCAAACTGTACTCTGGTATGCGTAATCGGTGCCTGCGCAAACACATGCTATTAATAGGTTTACCTGATGAACTGTTTGAAGTTTGCAGAAATATTTATATCTAACCTTGAGAGCTGAATTATTTTACAAAAAAACGACAGATTTATGAGGAATGTCTGGCGTCCAAAACTGAAAAATGCATGCGGCCTTGGACTTTTAATCAGATGAGATTAGTATCTTCATTCTTACGGGTAACATTTGAATTATGGAGCTCTGAAAATTTTCCACCCGGGAAATGGACCCTCCTATCCAGTACTCTGTATCTGTGAACAGCACAGAGGAAAAGTCCTGAATAGGGCTAGCACACACCATGCTATGTCAATGAGGTGACTCTCCAGTGTCCTTGATATTCAAACAGTTTGTAGTTGCATGGCTCAGGCTGGGGGGGGGGTCCTGTCTGGGAATGGCAGTAATCTAGGCATCTACCCTGAGCATCCTCTACATCCACAATGTACACACTCGACGATCCGTCCCTGCAACAACAATCAAATACAAAATACTGTATTAGCAAAACAATCTACCTGCAATCGCCTGCCTGCGTCACACATTCAAACTTTCCAAAGGAGACCCTAAATAACTACTAACCGAGCTGTTATATAGCGCCCCTCCCCCTCACCTCCTACTCCAATGTATTCATCATTTCAGTATTACCCCTTATAGACCATAACCTGATCATCATCATATGCCCAGGCAAGGCATACGCTATTGACTCAATGTTTGCAGTAAAAATGTCTGCCAAAATATTAGGAAACAGGAATTTTGCTTTGTTTTATAAAAACCAAACGTTAAACACAAGAATCATTGGAAAACGTCAATTCAACACAAGCTTTGTTACTATGACCTTTTGGGTCGAGTGGAAGTGCATGTAGGTCCAAATCTTGCAGCCATTTATAATTTGGGAGACTAATCATCTTGCAGCTGAGAAGCTGAATTGCGAAGGACGCGGCTACAACGTGGTTGAGCCACAGGCGTGGTAAGGTGCTTTGGCAGCCAGTCATATCAACCCATATGATACAACCACGGAGCACAGCCAGAGGTCAAAAGCGTTAGAATTTTTCCGGATAGAAGAAAACCGGAGAGCCCGGGGGAAAACCCTCAAGGTATTGGACTCGCAAGATCGAACAAATTGTTTTCCTCATTTCCCTAATTTCGATCTTACCAGTGTTGTACACACCTACATGCACTTCCAGTCTACCCAAAAGGTCATTGTAAAAATCTTGTGGTACACTGATATTTTCCCATGTTTCCCACGTTTAACACTCATGAAGTGACTTTAAGGGCACAATGCAACACATCGCAAAAATTTATTTGCTTGACATTTTTCTCACCTCTTCCAATTTACTCTTTGGAACTCTACAGATGCAGTTTGTGCCGAAGTTGGTATCTCTTGCCTGGATACAGCGGAGACAGCAGAGATTTTCATAGCCTTGTTTTTTCCATTTTGCGATCAGATTCTTGTCCGCAAAGCCTTCCTTGATGCAGTAGTCATACAGCTCTGTGTACAAATTAAAAACGTAGAAAGTGTTGATCATTACTATTCATAATACCTGGGACAGTTTATCTATTCTGAGTTCTGACTGGCCAAGAGGAGATCACATGGCCATGTTTAAATATGCGATACAAACTCTAGCCTTGTTTAAACATAAACAGACCTTATTAAGTCAAAAGAGGGCGCTATCAGATGATTGTGTGGAGTGCACAAATGTCACTGCTAAATTTAAGTTGGTAGAGGGAACATATTTGACTTGCTTAAGTTTGAAATTTGCATGCGATAGTTTGAACTTAAGTGCACAAGCCCTATTCTGAATAACCATTCAATATCATTCAATGTATATGGTTTTGAATAACAGCTAAACTTAAAGTAAGTCAGCCTGCAATCTGAGTGATAACATAACATGCCATAAATGCAACGCCACAGTACACAGTCAAACGTCTACCAATCCATTCAATATCATCCAGTAGCCTATTTGTTTGCAGTGACACCATTTTGTCCTCAACATTCAAGTAAAAGATTCAACTGTTCTTTTTCACACTCATAAAACCCAGCGTACCTCTGCTGATTGCCTTTCTCTTGTGGAATAAATCGTAGACATATCTGGACTTCTGATGGTGGATTTTGAAGACTGGCCAAAGAGATTCAACCTTTCGTTTCCCTTCATGGGTTTCTGTTTCGGCTGTGAAGAGAAACATTAAAAGTCCATTACAAATTGTTGTTTACTTTAGATATAATTATAAATTAAACGTTTGTGTATTACAATTGTGCCATCAATCTACATCATACATGTCTACAGTTTACAGTACACTACTAAGTAATATAACTCTATGCCTGGGATAGTGGTCCATACGAAACCATAGCAATTAGTATAAATGGATGAGTTGTGTGGACAAGCCGGTTTTAATTAAAGGTCGAGTTGGTAGTGTCACTCATTGAATACAATTCAGCTGCAGTGTAGTCATACACAAAAAAGACAATAGATTCATACTCAAAAGCGTAAACTCGGTAGCGCAGTAACAATAAATTTACTTACCTTCTCTCATTTTCTGCTCAATTTCTTCAAGAGTTGGTTCAATTAACTCCCATCCCTCTGGTGGGGGCTTTCTAGATCGTTTTACCTTCGGCATATTTTGTTTAATATAAATCACTGGTCTTCAAAAAATAACAAATTTTTAAGGGAAATCTTGGCCCACTTGTTTCTATTCACGTCGCACAAAAAAAGATGTATGACCGACTTGTCTTGCGCCACCAAGCGTTACGTTTTCGTCAGGTGATTCGCATTAGTTTGGTACCCGTCGAAGTTTTTGCTCTCAACCCTTGACCATTGTGTATTGTTATTAAGTAGTCCTTTTTTGTTTCAAGAAGTGGGGAATAATCTTACTTTAAACATATGGTAATTCAAGTTGGCGGTTGCTCCTACAAAACGTCCGTTTCAGTCGACTTACTATCTCGTCACGGTCTCCGTTCATTCAGCTCAGTCCGAGTCCAATGTACTGACTGCTGACTGGTGAATGGGGACAAAAATCCCCATGACACTACTGACATAAAGAAGATCAAGCGGTATTTTTGAGTAAACGTTTGTGACATACCTATTTGACCTAATTTGGGGTGCTGAATCCGAAAATGGTGGATACCATGCCTAAAATGAGTCCTAACCTGAAAATCACATTTAGAACAGCACAGAAAACCAAGCAGACGACAGCTTCACACATGCAACAAAAAGTCAGGTTTTGCCGTACCTTCCACACACATTAAGTCAGGATACCATGCTAGTCAGGCACCTTTTTGATGTCGCTATGTTGTTATACTACTAGGTACGGACCAGAGTTATGTAATCCACACATGTACATACACACAACGTGCACCTCCTTGCAGTCACCTCTCAGCAAGCCACTTTCTGTGCTGTCAAAGCACGGCTAGTTTTTTATGGTCAAAGTGTGTATAATACCAGTAATAGATATGCAACTAAACCGCACTGAGATAGAGGTAAGAGTTTCCAAGATATTTTTGAATAATTATGGGTATTTTGAAGAGAGAGATACTCATTAATTTTGAGTATTTATCTTGGCTTATTTTTGGTTGATTGTAGCACTACATCATAATACATGTAGTTACCCAGTAATGTTGCCCTCTAGACCCAGTATACGGGGCGCTGCATGCAGAGAACGATTTCGTCCAGCAATTTTGCATAGCGAAATATGTAGACTGCACACTAATGCTAACTATTGAGTTGCAAATTATGATTTTTGAGTATCAATCGATACATTTTGAGTTAGCGTTTTGCTTTGCTGTACAAGGGAAGTTGTTCACTGCGCTGTACTCCTTTACAAAAATTTGACATCTTTGGTCATGCAAGCACCCCAGGAAACTTCTCCGCCTAGCACGACGCATACTGTTATTTGCTATGATTTCCCAACCTCCAGCCAGAAAAAATGCCCCAAAATGACAAAAAGACAAAACAAAATACCTCGAAAATTGCATACTGGATTCCGATTCTCAATACGATGCAACATCAGGTATTTAATTGAACTCACGATCATTTTTTGTGCTCTCAATAGTCTAAATGATTCAATAAGTATGGCATCCTCTGAGCAGGTTAGGGTCAACTCAGTCCAAAGCCAACTCAGTCCAAAGCCAACTCGGTCCGAAGTCAACCTCGGTCCAAAGCCAACTCGGTCTGAGATATAAGTTTGATTTGGGCAGTGACATGTTGAATAAAAAAATTAATGGCCAAAATGCATTATATTTTGTTATATATTAATAACAAAAACCTTCACCCATTAATTTTCTTCTTTTCGAGTTGACTCGGACTGAGTTGACCTCAGACCGAGTTGACCAATGCCCCTCTGAGCTACCAGTAATCTTGGTTCCAAGACCATAATCCATTTGCAGATATGGTGGATACATTACTAGGGCACTATAGTATTAGGTTTGGGTAAGATCGTGGGTAGACACCCAAACCGAACAATGTACTCTTATAGTGTCCACCATTTCAAAAAGGCTCATGGTGTTCTGCCAGAGTTTAAAGTGAAATGTGTAAAATGTTTAATGCAGTACAGACAAAGATGGCTTTTTCAATATCAATGTTTAAACTTTAAGGAAAGATGACTACCAAATACAAAACTGTTATACTACAGAAATGTAAAGGGCACATAAATAAATCAATTTTTACAAAAACTAAAATTTGATGGATCACAAATGTGTGTTTTTGCAGACTTTTTCCTTTGCCGAGTTGTTGCTCATGATCATATATTATTATTAGGGCAGCCATGTCAGCCATCTTCCTGATGGTAGATCCAGGGATTCCGGTTCAATTCGGGGAGAGTACAAGGGGGCAGATTTTGCAGACACATAAACAAGTGTACAGTAGCATGATCAACTGAGTCTCACTCGAAATAATTTCACAATCCATTAACATTGTAACTGTAAGACCATGGCAATAATTATTGGGAGTTTTAGTTTGTAGGTTTTGTTTGTTTGTTTATTTATTTGTTGGATTGTTTGTTTGTTTGTTGGGTGTGGGGGTGTTTGTTTGTTTGTTTGGGGTGTTTGTTTGTTTGTTGGGGTGTTTATTTTTTAGGGGGTTTGGGGTGTGGTTTTTTTTTTTTTGGGGGGGGGGTTGGTTTGTTTGTTTAACCATTTTCCTCTCAACGATTACTGCATTATAACCTTTTATGAATAACCTGATAACAAAATTACCTAAATACTAGTTTACCAGCCCACAAATACTGTGAAACATGTTCTATCTTTGACTGGTACCCGGGCGTTTATTCACTTTGCTTATGAAATAGGGGGCCCATCATATGCTTTATGATAATAGGCCCCATCGACAGCTCATTAAGAAATAATAATACAAGCTTTTAGAAATAAAATTCACTTTAAATTATTAAAACAACTGCGCTGTGTGTGTGCATATTCGCATGTTTAATGGGTCTCGTTTAAGTAGGATATTATATGAAAAGGACTTACACGTACAGTGGTAAAGGACACCTCAGTGAAAAGATGGCATGCTTGATTGGTAAATTATTGGGGAAGGTTGTTAATTTCAGAAAAGCTGTACTCATTTTACAGTTACCAAACCTAAAACGTCTGAACTATGCTATCAAAAGCCGAGAACGAAAAGCTTTTAATCCTCTAAATCACTATTGCCCCAATCAAAATAAGCCAGATATGAACGCCTGCACAAAATCCGAGTGACATTTTGTTTTATAAATACCATTTTCGCTGTGTTTCCTAAAACGAAGGCTACTTGTAGTGAATGGCATGGCGTTCGTGACATCTGAAAGACAGGAATGAATTAATACTCTTCGGAAAGCCAACGATTACAGCAACTTCAACTAGCTCGCTCTTGGGGAATTCATAATGCATAGTCAAATTCTGAACTGCTAATAAATTGTATCAATACAGTTGTATTGAATATAAGCAAAGGCCTACAGCGAGGGGCAATTAAGCCGTAAAGGGCTACTTTGAAGCCTTTGTAATCACACTACTGTCATGACATCAACTTTGCTCATTTTGCGGCCGATATATTATGAAAACAGAGTAAATCATAATAAAGATGTTAATTGGTATCAAACTGAGACGGAATCCGAGCAAAATTCCCGTTTTCTGACTACCTTTCTTTAAAATACCTCAAGTCGAGCTTAGCTCAGGACGGGTGTGGCAGGAGATTCTGCCCTCCCGGAGAATCTTGTGCCCCCCTCCCTCCATACAGCGAATGGTGTAGACATTTCGTCTGACAGTGTTCTCTTTGGATCGACTTCCTTTGTCCATGTTAGTTTACACCGGGGAACAGAAGCATTTTGCCTGCAGGTAGTGCAGTTGGTGATGAATACATTTGTAACTCCTTTGAACCATAAGCTATAAGTCAAACGGCAAAACATTACTTGGTGAAGTAAACAAATTATAATAATACACTTGACATGGGGTGTTTGTCCTTAGGATAAAGCTTTTCCGTTTTTTCACTTTGATTGTAAAAATAAAATCCATAACCATAAAGGTGATTTTGACCCTGACCCCAAGCCTGATGCACTGACTCTTGAATCTTAACTGAATCTTGACCCTTGTCAAACATTGTTCATGATCCTGACCTTCACCCAGTACTGTTATACCCTATAGTAAACCTAACTTTAATTTGCACACCGATTCCTAAAGCTTTATTGTACTGGTCTGTCGTGGAAGTCGTGAAATCTTAAGGAGTGTGAGTAGAGCGATTTTTGTTACGGTTCCCTTATATCCAATAAAACTGTAGAAAGATACTTCATGACGTCACAAAAAAGTAATCATGTCCAACGAGCCACACCCAAGAAAATTACTACTAAACTTGCCCAACTATCGCATTTCTGTTCATTACCGCGAGATCTTGCGGGAGCCAGTTGCGTATCCCTTTGGACCTTGACAAACACAGGTGATTGTAACCAGCCAAAGAAAACGAAAGGTACCTGATTACCGCCGAACTTCAGATAAACATATAGTAGAGGTCAGGGTACTCGACGGCTTGATGCCGTGACGCAATATTCAAAATGGTCACCACCATGCTTGATTTATGTTAACACTATGGATGTATTACGATCATTTGGTGTGATTTAATGTCTCTAGAGGTAAGCTTTATCGTGTAGTTTATTTAAGTTCAAAATGTAGAATAGAAGTAGGCGTTGTGGAACCCGTGTTAAAAATAAAATTGTCATAAAACAGTAATTTTGCGGCATTTCTGTCTCCCCCTTCATTGACGTAAATGACGGCCCGAAGTACCTATAACGTTTGGCCAGTGATGTATTATGCCAGTCAATGACAACTTGCCGTCAGTCAAATGAAACAATGGACTTTTCTTTTTCGAGTATGTGGGTTACATAATCTTTGACCACATGTAGTTTTCAATAATATTGCCTTTCTGCCTGAATGCGTGGATAGTTGTATCTGAGATCACTGCGTGGGCCTAATGGGGGAATGTTTACAGTGTGACACGCAGCCATAAATGATGCATTTTAGTGTCCCAGAAAAACAGCTCGAACAGCTCTATCCGATTTCCCTTTTATTGTCCCCCAAAAAAATAATAAAATAAAAATAAAATAAATAAATTAACAGAAAAAATATATAAATAAATAAATAAATAAATTACAAATTCAATTGAACGAACACCTGAATACAATTTAGTCTAATCATCCAGTCCGTGCCCGAACCCGGTCTCTTTCCAAAGTATTATTCAAACCCTATGACGAAACCTCCCAACCGAACGCGCGAAATCTAAAACTCCGGTGAAGTACGTGTTTACTGCTACAGTGCTATAAGCCCTTGCCATTTCCACTAACCACGGCCGGCATGAACGAACCTCTAAAACCCTTCACATTCCAGCTCTATGCCTATTCCTTCATTCCACAATGAGTACCACAGAATCAGACACTCAAATATTATCCAACAAAAACACGGGTGAAATTACGGCACGGCCCTTCGCCACAATTCACGTCTTTGGTCACAATCCACTCATGGTCGTTAACCCGGCTTACCAGCTGACCCTCTTCAATTCAATGCAACCTCACAGACGATACAACGGCGAACACTGGTGGAATCAACGATGTTATTCCCGCCGTCATCATGATCACAGATAGATTACGCTGTATACCTGCCACCC
>CM021528.1:17218127-17228705 GCA_010994315.2 Pisaster ochraceus
GATCTCGACGCGCCATTTTGTTTTCTTTCCCAGAATGCCTTGCTCGATTGTAGCGACGAGAGGTATCGATACGGCGCGCTGCCCATGGTAGCGAGGCTGAGGGGTAATCGATCTTGAACTTGCTCCTTGAGAGGTATCGATACGGCGCGCTGCCCATGGTAGCGAGGCTGGGGGCGCTTGTCTAGCCCGAACATTGATCTCCATTAATATAAATGGAGATCAATGAGCCCGAACATCTGACGTCACACTTCAAGGCTCGTGAATAACGCCAGATACCTGCCAGACCAGATGTTGGCAGATGTACCTTTGACCTCGCATCCCATTCACACGGACGACAGAACAACATTTATTACATACACTGCATGTCTGTCCAATAAAAGCACCGGATTAATAGACCGGTGCCTGCGGATAAGGACAGGAAAACAGTCTAGGGACAAACTAGTAGCGAAAACTTCGAGCGTGCAGCAGATACTCGCGCCTCCCTATTGATACCCCTCGTTATAAACGAACAAGATATGTTGAAAAAAATGGCGCAGAGCGATCGCTCCCGGGGAACGAGGTCAACTAAAATAATTGACTCCGTAAGTGGCGGAAATGGGGGACACACAGAGGTGCGTTCCACTTGATCAATACCTACCAGTATCTAAAATCGGGGGTCAGCATAACGTGACCTAGGCTCTGAGTCCAAGTTTCCAACCCAAATTCCTGGTAATAAGCTGACTTGGAAAGTGAGTCTAGCTCCCTGTGACTCATCAACTCCGACCAAGTTTTGCATGGGTAACTTGCGTCCGCTAACTGGGGAACAGTCTACTTATAAAGTTTACTTTACAGCGGGTTGAGGTTATGAACACATTGTCCGTTAACTGGGCGGCCTTCTTAAAAAAATAATAATAATAATTGTTTTCCCACAGACAACGCCATTCTTGCGTAAAGATAGACCTTTTGCTCAATTAATACTGATAATTAAATTTCAGTAAAAACGAATAGTTTTTAATTAAAAATTAAGTCAAAATTTACTTTAAAAATAGCATTTTGCTCAATTAATTTTGATAATTATAAAACATTTCATGAAAGAGTAAGCAGATTTTAAATGAAGTCAAAGATTGCGCGAATCTTGCATACAAAAATTTACCTTAACAACAGCACATGGCCCAATTAATTTTGATAGTTAAACTTTATGAAAGAGTAAATAGGCCCTAGGTGTTAATTTAAAAAATTGTCCAAAATATCTAGAGAGATGAGTAAACAAGGTGAATTGCACACAGAGCGATTGCTCCATGACAGAAAATGTTAATAAGATGTTAAAATCCTTAAACGAGGCACTTGTTTGGGACCCCTTTCTAACCAAATCACTGTCCAATAATGATTGACACTCCCAGTCTAGGGCGTGAGGCATGGTCCAGCTTAGGATCTTAGTGCATGTGAGCTGACCAGTGTGTACAATGTGGTTAAGACGATGGAAATAAAATATATGGCAGCATGTGCTGACAACGTAATGCGTTTGAGGGTTCATGAATGGACATTTGCTTTTAACCAATCCCGGTTTAGTTTGACTGTTCAGAATAAAATAACTGGTGAATTTTTACTGTGGTGTCATTTAGATTTTAGTGTGGTACAATGTGTGGTACAATCTAGACGACATTGATACATGTAAAACAAAAATACATGTACACAAACTGTGACATACAAACGTCATTTAAAACTCTCATTGGTATTAATTAGTATTTTTAATTACTTTCTTTTTTTTATCCCATCATCAAATCATACCTATGTGGCTTTAGTTTAACGGATGCATCTGAAGGAGGGATCAGTAATTAACAATCATAAATAACACTCATTATTTCCATTCATATTCTTTTTATATAAACATGATACAATTTATTATCAATATATTCTCAAAATTATACCTTAAAATAAAGCAATCATTTTAATATACAGAGAGATTTCGATAGTTGTATAATACCGAATAAATGATTTAAAAGAAAACCAGAGCTAATAGAAATTAGATACAGCAAATATATCGATTAACATTACTAATCGATTAACACTACTAATTGCACATAAGGTAGAAGAGAAGCCTTTCCAAATTTTCAGTAATCAAAACAAAATTAAAAAATCTCCAAACAAAATTGATATTTTAACCGATCGATTAATTAAATAATAAAAATAATAAAAAAACACAAGAGCGACGCTAAAATTGTGGTAAAACAAAAACAAATCTTGATAAACTGTACCGTCTTTTTATCCGCTAATATCGCGATTCATAGTAGTAATATAAAAGGCACGCTTTCAATATGAAGAAGAGAGTTGCGCAGTACGTTTAATCTGAAAACAAACAGATGGTGTTCTAAAGCAGCTTAACTAAAATATTTTTTTTTCCAAAACACTTCCACCCCACAAAATTTAAAACTACCTAAAAAAAAAATAATAAAAAAATGCGGAGTGAGAAGCTAAAATGAGTATTAAAATGAGAAGCCAATACAAGCAGTACAACTACACTCTGTCCGTCAGTGCTAGCGTCGTTGTTTACGTCAACCAACATATTTTTGAAACAGCGGAATGAGTTATTTTCGAAACAACATATATTACTTCTGGCTACAGTTCTGGCTCTGGCTAATTTGAAGCCATGTTTATTGAAACTACACAGTTTCGAAGTCTCTCAGAGAGCCTGAAAGGAAAGCCAAAGTCAAATTTCCAAACACTTAACAGAAGGCCTGCACTGACGGGAAATGACGCCACCATGGGGGCATTTTCATTTCATAGTGAAAAAGAAAGAAACGAAAAGAAACACAAATAAAGGAGAGGGCGTTTCTTCTTGAAACCAATGCTGTGTTCTGTGAGGGAGTGGCAACATGGTAGCACCGATGCTTATGTCTCCATTTTGTAGACCTACAGCAAGCATCAATGATGTAACATAAGAGTCCCATTACACCATTATCAGGTGTGGTGTTTATCAAAACACACATCCCTCGTATTCACGTGTCTCTATCACCAAGCACCATCAAGGGCACACAAAATACAAACATAATCGAAGAAAAAAACTATTAAAAAAAAGTGGGCAAAGTAGATAGATAACACCATCAAAGTTGATCATTTCAATTTATCTTGAAAATATCAACATAGAAAACGTGCCTGTGAGTGGGTTTACTTATTCACCCATCCAGGTGTTGTAATTGGCTGCTGTTTTACAGCATTTCTATCACACACAAACTGTGAGTTAATTTTAATGAAAATAATTAATTGTTATCAAATATTCTCAGACATTGAAACAAAATTGCTTTTAAGAGAATAAAAACACCAACTCTTTTAAGAAACCAAAAATATAAACCTCTACTTAAAGCAGAAAACCACCTTCACACACATCTGTGTGGATTTAAAAGAATTTTTTTTAATGCAAGTAAAATAAAAAGCAGCTGAGAGAAAAAAGAAAGAAACATCAGCTAGTTTTAGTAAAGAAATGCTTCTTCAACGGAAGATGGACAGATTTACTGACTTTAAAATCAAATCAAATATTTCAATTATTTTGTCTTTTCAATTAAATGTGTGTTTTCCTTTAATCCGCCATTTTTGAAAACAAAGGATGTAAACGTTTAGAATGGAATTCCTGGAATATGCGGAGTACTTGGGAACTTCACACAAGAAAAAATAAATCTCCTTTACTTTTGGGCTACACACTTTTCTTTGGATTCTTTGGTATCCATATAAAAAAATATCCCTTTCCTCAAAAACTAAGACAAAATCTGATTTCATTTTTTTTTCAAACCAAACAAAATTAACAACGGTTACTCGTTGTTGATGCTTTTTATGTACGCACTTAACTTACTTCATTTCCAACAGACTTTTTGCCAAAAGTAAAAGTACGTCGACCCTTGTTCATTTGTGATTTAATTAAATCAAACATTAAAAAAAAGTGTTTGCTGTAAGTAGTTTGAAATTAGGCCTAACACACGGCAGCAGTATTTGTATGCAGTTGTTTCTGTAGTGATCATAGAGTTCAGTACTCGTCCTCAAAGTTGTCGACTTTTGTCAACTGCTCAGGTTCCATGTAATCCTTGAACTGAGGTTCTGGTTTGAGGACCTTCGTCATGTCCTTCCTCTGGAAGCATTTCTCAACCTGGCCGAGGATTGTCTGAAGCCGTCGGTCCAACGCCTCCAAGTGGGCTTCTATCACGACCGGAAACAACAGGTCACGTGAGAGTGATTCGCGCATGACGTCACTCAGTTTAAATTGCTCCGTGGCCAGCAGCTTCAGCCGGTCGTACGTCGTCTCTCGTAAACTGAAGGAAAAAAAATCAAATTGGTTTGCATAAAAGACGAGAGCTCAAACTTCGCAGCTGATTTGGTGTACAAAATAGAATGAGAGGCATGCGTTGTATTAAAAATAGCACAACACATACAATAAATTGGGGGTGACACTTTAAGTATTACTAGAGCGTTTTTTGCGACGGTTCCCTTTTCCAATAAAAACGGTAGAATGATACTTCATTATGTCACATAAAAACGATTTGGCCCTTTTGGTCATGCCTAAATAACGACTTTTACAGACCCATTTTTTGCACTCGCCACTCCGAATCGCGAAAAGACCCCCCCCCCACGTGCACACTGCTTCCGCGAACAACATGACGTCTAACAGTGGAAGAGTCTTTGTGTTGTCATCATGCACCGTTTATACTTTCATTCACTCAAGCTTGTTTGGTGAATTTTCTTCGACAAATTCCACCATGGCTAAAAGTGACAATTTTTAGGAAGATCTACGAATTTTTGAGGAAGTCATTTATAACAGTAGCACAGTGGCAGTAATTCTGCCAGTAGTTTTAGCAATTTCAGTTGACGAAGTCGAAGACCATGCAGGACGACGAGGAATTCCGCGGTGCAGAGCCACCCTGCCAGCTCGAGCCGTTCGCGAGCGTGCTCCAGTAGTCCAAGGCCGCGACTACGAAGCTGGACAAGACAACGATCGTCTTTTAAACACCGACTATGAGTTCGTTATAAACGATACGGGAATCATACACATGTACAGCCAAGCCCGTTTTTAGTGGTGTTGAATTTTTGACTTGATTCCATTAGATAAACTAACGTAGTCAAACGTGTGTGAACCCAAAACATTTCTCATCGCCGCAGTGACTTGGGACTGCGTTTGTGTGACTGTGTTCATGTACATGCATACATGTATATCTACGTTATTAGTGTCCCCTGTGACAAAGTATAACCCGAGGACTTCTCCATTTTTTTTTTATTTTTTTTTTTTTTTTTTTTGGGGGGGACCACAACAATCAATCCCAGGACGTCCTCGGTTAGTCACACCGCCTGGATCCCTTTTATTTGAAAGTTAAAGTTTACAGGAATATGTTATAAACTTGACCTCAATTTAGACCCGTTCATTTTACGTATTGTACAAACGGTTGTAATTCATCACGATGAGTTTACGAATACAAATGGATTGTTCAGTTTTATCCAAAGCATTAACTAATTCCACTAAAAGCACCGAACATGTTAATCTGGGTGATTTGCAATATGGTGCACCAACAAGGCGTTAACAATGAGAGGTTCTATTTGTCCTTGCTGTACATGAATCATGGAAAAAGTCGAGAACGACGCAACTTTCTATTATTTCGAACAATTAAAACGTCGGTTTAATTTGCTAACTGGAGTTCACCTCCACAGATTGAAGTTTAATTTGTGACAAGCGTTCGTGTGGGTAACTATGATGCTCATAATGGTAGGCTTAAAAATTATGTGATCAGCTGAAAAGCTCTTCACGCAAGGTGGGTCATCTATATTGAAAGTTGTCTTTGTAAACGACCTCTCTATGGAAGACTATTGGTGGCGCACTCTATTGCAAATCCCCCGCATTTTGTAACACGGATGTGGTTGTATACACTTACAGGCAACATTGGAATAGTGGTGCGAGAATGGATAACTCGTCATGATGGTGTTTACCAAACCTAATTGAGCGAAAATGAATAAAAGAGAGATGAAAAACAGTTGAGTGGAAAAAGGTATAAGTTAAAATTATAAAGATAACATTCTGAAGAAAAAGTAATGTAGTGTTTTGGTTGTTTCGTATTACTTAAATGCATATTATGACTGCGATGTCTTCGAGGGTATAAAAATGCATCTGTGGTATTTTGAAAGAGTAAAATCATGCCTTCCCCCTTCCAACTAAAAAACACCATACAACCAGCGTAATCATTTCAGTAACGGTGGCAAAAGTTTCGAGAAAAACAACCAATTGACAATTCTATTTTGTCGTGGCGGTTGGCGTCACGTTCATAAAATCCCTTTTCGATTGGCTCTATATAGGCCCTACCAACAATTTTGAAAAAATAAAAAGCTGCCGTGGGAAAACAAAGCTGTCTCTGATAATTTAAGTTCAGTGGAGGGTTGGTGGTGTTGTTGATATTAGTATTGTTGGTGTCGCTGTCGCTGTCGTTGTCATTTGTCGTTGTTGTTGTTGTTGTTTTTATACCTTATGGAACATTAAGGACAAGTATCATTGCCTTGATTACCAGCTTACGGCCCATTTTATTATGTGCTTTAAGGGGCACCGTGAAAAGCATAGGTTTATTGTACGCAGATATTGAAATGGGCTAATGTGGTACTACTCTGATGGGAGCAAAGTGGGATCGAGTGGCGTTAAACACCCAAATCATTCCGGGAGAAAAATTATGCTTTGAACTTACGATCTTCCGTGATCTAAATGAATCGGGAATGTAAAGTTTCCAAAGGCCTCAAATGTCTCGTAATGATGGCGGTCCATGTTACCTGTTTGGGGAAGAGAAAAGAAGAAGAAAAAAACATTGAAAACTTTCCATAGGATAATAATACATATGCCTGTTTATAGTTGACCAACCAATCAGAGTTAACCCACTGAACCGACCTACAACTGTGCGGCATGAGAACTACCTTAGTGTTGGTTCATTCGCCACATGACATAATAGGCCACGAGACGTCATATTACCGGCTGCCATAGTGCATATACCATTCAAAACGATGTGGATGATATGGTCAGACAGCAGTAGAAGGGTTTATTCTGGCCGAGGATTGGACACTTAAGTGGATAGAATATCATTGGGAGACACCCAAATCACTCTCGTCTATATTTGTATTTTGTTTTGTTTTTTGCCACTAAACGTGAGCCTTTCTTGTTGCTTTGAAGTGTGCCCTTTGCATGCAGTGCAGTTGGTTGTCCCCATGTTGCCTGTAAAATTGCCTCGTGTGGTCATGGAAGTGTTAACTATTACATCCCTCCACATTTTCATTCGGAGTGGTAGTTAATTAAGACAGACGACCGACGTTTTGGACACCGTTACGGTTAGAATGTCCGGATCCGGTCTATGGTTTTTGGGCCAAATAAAATGACCAATTCGTCAAATCCATTTCGGCGACACTTCTTCCTGTTTCAGCGAGAGCCACCTGTCTTTGCATACCTGCCACTACGTCATTTCCTTCCCCCAGTTTCCAATTGATTCTCACCACGGTGGTAAAAGAGGAAGCGGCGAAAGTCCACCTGCCTTCTTTGCCCCGTATCGATTTCCCCCCATTTTCCAATCTCAAATCATAGTTATGATGAACGCGTTATTAACGCCACACAGTGTCTTACATAGCTATGATATTTTTCATTTCATCTCCTATCAACAGCATACTTCACTGAACCGTCCCACGGGAGAACTATGACTAGGCAGAAGTGCGTATAAGTTCTCTAAAGACAAGTTCGTTAGTTTATAATTTGAACTCCTTTCCCTGATTTCTTTCACAAGAAGCTACTTATAAGTATTTGTTCTTTAGAACATTTCCGACCAGGAGCATCGGTTGTAGATGAAGTCGAAGGATAATCCAAGATGGCGATTACCGCCACGCATGTCATGATTTTGAGACAAAGCTGTTTTTAGCCATTTACGATTTCCTTTATTTAATACTGTTTGTCTAAATGTATGAAATTATTCTCCTTAATAATTTGTTAAAAGTTTATTGATGCTGCAACGAATACCTCACCACCACATGTTTATGTCTTCGTCTCTTACAGGAATAAAAGATCATTCTATTAAGAGAAATTACAGCCGAAGCCTCTATATCCTTAATAAGACTCCAAGAATAAGAGAAGGTCATGTGCATAATATAAAAAAATTTAATGGGAAATCTCAGACAAAAGCAATTAAACATCGCATTTGTTTTGAAGCGAGCAACCTGGGTTCCGATTTTATAAAGATGAAACCACATTTGCTTTGCATAGTGCCTCCCAACAGAAACGGAAGACCAGCCCAAACAACGGGTCCTACTACTTGCCGTCAACTCGCCGACTTGCCGTCAACTCGCCGTCAACTCATTTTTGTGCCGTCAACTCATTAAATATACATCAAAAAATTATAAATGGGGCATGGAAGTGTTAAGTCTGGGCTAAACTACATATTTCTTATGGTTTTCGGTACAATTTCATTTACAAAAATGATTTTGTGTTGATAAATAAATAGTATGGTGAATTCTTTGGTCTTTAAACACTTTCAGTTTCTCATCTGGCAGTTTTGTCAGACGGAAACCTTTGTCTTTATAGAATCGGCACTAGTACTGTGTACTCAGTGACATTAAAATCCATCATTGTTTTCTTCGATGAGCCTATATTAAATTTGTTAATACTATAAACGTACCAATTAAAAAGTCAAAGACACACATGTCCATAAGGTCGAGGAGTCTCCGGCCAGTCTTGTACGGGTGTTTATTCATGACGACCCGCTCGCAGTACGTCGGATCCTGCTCCCATCTGCAAACCAGACATCATGATGAAATTGTAATTCAGTTAAATGCACGGCTGTTCTTCTTTTTATGTAAAATGGATAATGGAGGATTGGAAACAAAGGCATGTTGGCTGACCGGGGTAAACTGCACAGCCGCAGGCAGGCGTAACGTAATTGACTGCAAGGGTGACGTGTGTTTAAAGGGCGGGGGGTTAAGAAACAAGTCTTGCGGTTCCTGTTAAAAATTCACTTCCAACTGGAAACGTGATGCTACTCAAATGAATTTATTTCAATGCCTCAATGCCTCAAATTTTGTTTCCCTCTGCAACTTTTTTTCCTTCATATTACTACCACCTCAACCTGAGAGATGTTTTGCATCATTAAACTTTGGATGATTTCGTAATTAACTTACACGGCTGTTCTATGTTTACTGTATGATCTTCGCCATGGATGCCGCCACGTTTTACGAGGCGCTGACTTGAATGAAGGCAGGTAGGCTGCTATGGAGCCCTCGATCATATCTGGCTTACCGCAAACAGCCGTCTCAGTTTCGCAATAGTAGGAACAATGACCCACGAAACAAATATTATTAGCTGGAAATAAAACGGTACAGAAACTAGATTAGTGTTAGTTGGATACTGTTAGTCAAATAATTACAAAGTATTCACACAATAATGGGACACTACAACTGAAACTGCCGGACTCCTTTTTGATAAACGGCAGCTGATCGCACCGTTGTTGTTTTTTCATCCAATACAATAACTTCATAAACATTACCAAGAAATAGCAAGGTACCACTGAAACCTAAACAAGTTATTTCCTTCTGATTTCTTTGAATTTAAAATTAAAGTATAAAAGTAATGAATGCGTCCATTGTGCATAAAAAGAATCGTTCATCTGTTATGCAATCAGTGAAGTCCTCTCATTGGCTGAGAGATACAGTGACGTTTATAACTAGCAGGCTCTCAACAACCAATCACCGAAAAGCTAATGTGTCTACAAACTGTTTCATGGCATAAGGGCATAAGGAGACTTTGTAACAATCTTTTAAAAAAGCATTCATAAAGTTAAGAATTTGAGGGGAAATGAATTATATTGAGTTTACTTGATCAAGAGACCTACCAGGTGAACGAAAAAATGTTTTACGGAGCCCCGAATCGGCCAAATCATAGATATCGGATGTCAAATTGAACCAGCGACCAGCAACAGGTGGCGCCCTCCGAAAATCTAAAACTCTGTGGGGAAAAAATACCAAAGATTACATAGGGCCTTCGTCTTATCTGTAGAACTACGAAGTGAGTTTGGGTTCAAGAAACAAACCTGGATTGTTTATCAATTACGTAAAAGCTTACTCATAGAAGATGATTCTATATGCCAATCTTACTGTTTAGAGGCAGTGTATACTTTTGGTAACTGTCAAAGACCAGTATCACCACTTGGTATATTCTAACATGCACAAAACAACAAACCTGTACACAAATTTTGGCTCAATTGTTCATCGAAGTTGCAAGAATTAAGGAAATCTAAAAACACCATTGCTGCATAGAATAATGTGCTTTTTAGATGCCTGAGACTGAAGCCTTTCTCAGATTCAAAATGTGGGCTGAGAAGTTACCTCCTTCTCAAAAACTACATACTTCAAAAGGTCGTTTCTAACAATGTTTTATCAACAGCTCTCCGGTGCTCTTTACAAAGTAAGTATTTATGGGCATTAACTTGTGGAGTTATTACCAAAAATATACCATACCTTTAAAATGCATTCATAATTGGATTAAAAATGCGCCAACAATAGAGTTGCGAGTGTTATTAAATTACAGATATCTTCTGCTATTTATTTGACTGTTCC
>CM021528.1:17232459-17243545 GCA_010994315.2 Pisaster ochraceus
TACTTCTGGGATAATCTCTTGGAAGCAATCTAAATTTGTCAAAAGGTCGGCCTGTCTTGCGTAAAATGGTATCACTGAACGATGTCAGACACTGCACACACGAGCTGATTGTCTGGCTTAAAAAAATGTTGTCACATAGATCGAGGCTCAACTTGTTTTCTTATTGAAAATGTGAACCAGAAATAAAGAGTGAAACCGAATATAAAGATGACGTGAGAAGGTGACACATTTCTTTAATAAAGCTGCCAATTACTCAAATCCTTTGGAAATGTTGTCGGCATTGTGATTAAACAACCCTGCCACCATCCATCAGAGGGGCAACGGCTCTCTGCAGGCGCAGTGATGGGCAATACCTGAACATACCTGAATTAATTTCTCAAATTGCTTCAATTTATCACATGTTTCAGAGGCCTTATCTTTTACAGTTTTCATAAAAGAACACAAACAAGACAATGAAACAGAATCTATTTATTGAAATCGGTCACCGGGAGCTTGGATCAGGTGATGAAACAGTGCATGATGATTTATATAGCACATTATCATGGGCTTAAAGTCTTGTTTACTTGTCAAATGTTTGTTGTGTGTGGAACCTCTGTAATCTTTGGGTTCTCTGTAATGAAACAGTTTTATTATCACTTTGCAATGTTTTTGTCGAGTGCAATGTTCATCAATTAACAGTCATTGTATTCAGGAATGTGAGCGATCGTGATACGTCAGCATCTCTGTCGAACGGGGGGTTTACAGAAAAGTAAGCCTAGACAAAACGGAAGCTGCGCTTCGGGTAGAATTCCAAACTTATTACAGCCTTCAACGGTATCGTAAAGATTACATTGTAAAGATTGCGTTACCATGGCGATACTCTGTTGCCATTGTGATAGATGCGTTGTTGCTATCACCATAGAGCCATCACCTATTCATCTTTCGTAACAATAATTGCTCTGTCGGGCATTTTGCAGATGCAATGTACATTACCAGAGCAAGTACGCCAGCAATAAGCTGGGGCTTAATGAAGCATAAAACTCACAGCCCACTCTTGTTGTGGCTTGCTAAAGTGATCAATGCAGCAACTGGTCTGGTTCCCTGACCAGTACAACATTTTGTAGATGGACGTATAGACGAAACTATACAGCTGAAGAGAGAAGCATTTGGCTACGACTATGTTGGCTGTCTGCTTATACGTGGCCAACAGTCACAGTCACATCTAAGCGTGCATTATAACCTGACATGCATCACTGCCTCCACCCCCCCCCCAATCAGCTCATACACCGTTACCATGGGAACAAAGACATATACACAAACATGTATATTAAATTGTTATTCTTTGTGGGCTAACGAAAACGCCCTTGTGGGGTACTTTCAACAATGGATCGATGGACCCCACAAGAGAATTCTTTGTTCAACCTGGACCCCATAAGAGAATTCTTTAGAAAAGGGAGCAACAGAACAATAGCAGGACCCCACAAGCCAGATCCGTAAGGTTGTGTGCGTGTGCGAAAATATGATCGGACAAAATCAGTTTCATAACAAAAAGGTTATTGTATGAGTTATCTGAAAATGAATTGAACGATTTCAGAAGACGGGTGGCGAGAAATGGAGTTGCATGGTCATCAATTCATTAATATTCGTCCCTATAGAATGATCAAACTTTAAATGAAATTTGCCAAACTTCTGTCAATACGTGTTTTTTTTACAATATGTAGGCGTATCATATAAAAAAAACGTACGCAAGCAAAAGGCTGCCCACCCTCATCTGGCAAATAGACAATGTAACACGGGTCTTAAAAATATGAAAAAGAAAATTCAGTGAAAATATTTATGGTCAAGGAAGCGGAAAGATCCGTTGCATCTCGGGTGACATTACCTCCTACTACAAACAAAGAGAAAAACGTGTATTTTCACCAACTTATTATATGAATGCAATGTGCAAGTATACCTTCCTCTGGGTCGATACAACAAACGCGTCGACCTCAATTCAATATTTACAGCCGCGGCTCACCAAGCCCTTGCAGATTGATGCATTATTCTGGATCCGGATCGAAACACGTAGTCAGTTTCAATTTCCACAAGTAAAAGCCCGACTGTTGAAAACGACTTCATTGGAACACAAAAAACCATGACATAGAAAAACATAGACGTTTTCAAATCCATTCTTTCCGAGATTCAAAAGCGGCTTCTGAACACAACCGGAGGTTTTGGCAAAACGAACACTGCGTGCCTATTCATTTTTATTCTTCCTCCGACCCTAACCTTACAACAAAACATCCAAGAACGACATTGAAATGTGTGAATGGAGTCGGTTCACTGAGAAAATAAAAACGGGTTTCCATTTCAGGCCATGGATGAAACGGAGTTAAAGAAAACTGTGAACTAATTCAATTAGATCTAAATTTAAATTTGAAATAATTTCAGCTGTCCGTCATCCATAAACATTTCGACGACGTGTCCTTTGGGAACGATGCCAGAACGGCGCTATCAGAGATTAAAACATTAAGTGCCATTTTCATGTACAAACAGTCATGAAAAGGTGAATGCACTTTTATTACTACAATGAAATTGTAACCAAAGCAAGCCTGCATGTAACCCCAATCTGGCCAATTTTTTGTTCCACACTGGCCGTTTTTATGCAAGTTAGCCCCAAGCAAGGCTAAAAGCCACTCTTGGGGCTACAAGAAGAACACATTTAAGATGAAAATAACTCAGGGGAGCTGAAGGTATGAATTGAATAATTCCTCTTAAAACAGTCTAGATTGTAGGATGGAGGGAAACATGCACCAGGCAAGGAGTTCCAAAGAGATGCAGTACGTGGAGTGAAGCTGTTAGAATGGCTCTTTGTTCTACATCTCAGCAAAGTGAGATTGCATGGGTGAGAAGAAGCAGAAAGCCTGATTTCACGCTCAATCATCCTGATAGGAGAAACTAGGTCTGACACACTGGTGGCACATTTACCAAGATCAAGTATGTAGAAAAGACAGAAACTGGCTACAGACCTACGGTGGGAAAGAGGTTGTAACGTTGATCCCAACCTTTTTACCAACAAGGCTAGTTTACGAAAAATGTTGAAAGCAGAGACGTGACAAAAATGGTGGCGGTAAGATAAGCGAGACTCCATTACATCGTCATGACACATTGGTTTGACATTATCGGTTGCTTAGTCATAAGTTGGAATTACGAGAAAAAAAACCTGATTGTTCAAAGTGCCTCCTGTCGGACGAAATGTCAACAGATGCCACCAACTTACTTGAACATTTAGAGTTATGCCTACTTACTACTCACCAGCAGATTATACATATTCAGTCCAACACTAAATCAGTTTGTTTCAGGTGATTGAACTTTAATTTATCCCATAAAGCAGGAATTTGATGTAAACCAGCAAAATAATACAACACTATGTCTAGTAGCTTTATTTTCTCTTTCATTCTTTCCCCTAAAATTTAAAAACTTGCCTGAGTGATTCTTTTAAAACCGTATTTATTCTGAAATGTAAAGGGTAGACAAATTTCAAAAAAGAATAATTAAGTGACGTCTTTAAAACGTGTATTTCTTTGAAAATGCAAAGGGGAAAAATCTTGGCCAGAAATGGTACATTGTAGTGTCTTTAAAAAGGTGTGTAGACTTGAAACCGCTTGCAATTTCTGTATGTTTTTGAGCGTGTTTCCAGTGGTTATATTTGTAAAAGTTATTTTTTACACCGGCTGTGGAGTTAGTGTTAACCTTCATCACAGCGCAGCAGTCTTATTTTCCCGCCTCTCATTCAAATCAATGGAACTAAATTGTGCAGGTCAAAATAGACTGGTACCTTTTGGGGGCTTGGCAGGAGTCGGTGTTTATCATTGAAAACGCCCGCAGGGATGGTGGATATGATTTCACCGTTATAGTGTGTACAAATGTGTACCACCGGGTTCTAACACATTCAAGGTTGTTGACCGCTCATCTTATTCAAGACAATAGTCTTGGATTTCATACAGAATCCAAATGAATTGTCGAGTTTTAATATGTAAAGCTTTATTGGTGCGAAGGTGTCACTCGTTACTACTACCATAAAAACAATTTGTTGAACTGTTCCCATCCCGTTCGCCAAATTTGGCTGGTCAACCATTGAACTTCATCAATTGTAAATGGGTAGTAGAAACTCAACAGAAGAACCGGTGAAAATAGTTTTCAAAGCCTAGAAATGAAATCAAATGACTAAACGAATCTCAATGTGAAAAACGTGCGAAATCATGTGTGCACTAAAACGAAATTGAATGCGATAGAAGCTAACAAAAGAAACCGTACAGTTTTGGTTGAATTAGGAGAAAATGCGCGAGTTTGAATGCGTGTTTATGAAATTGTATGAAACTGGAAAAGTTCACGAGGCACCAAGGCAATAACCATGGGGTATGGGGCAATTGACAATACGATTTCCATAACATGGCGTTGAAAACATGAACAAATCAATTCACAAAATATTGTATTAAGAAACACAGATTTACTGACATCTGTAATTGAGTCTGTATAGCGAGGATATAACATTGCATGGAATTCACGCTTAATAAAATATTAATATAACATTGCAAGGAATTAAACAAAATATATATATATATATATGTCTGACGAAGGTTCGGATTGGATCGAAAGCTAAGGCCATCTCCCCTACTAATTATATATATATATATATCTTTCGGGAACTAATGCTGCTCAGTATTTGTGACTATTATGGTACCGTAATCGATTAAATAATTTATAAAGTGCGTGTTATTTTATTATCGTCATTGCTTGATAACAATGGTCACTAATAACCACATGTCGACATAGTGACAGATGTTGTTAATGGCAAACAATGCCCCATCCTTCTGTATTGTTCTGCTTCCTATTCATAATGTGAAAAGGTATACACGTGGCGCTATTTTCAATGAGATTGAAACAATAAAGTAATGATCACAATTTATTTATATATGTTATGTCTCGGGGATCATTTTTAGTTTAAGTTTATAACATTTAACGATGAACCCGTCAGTGATACTTTTGCATTTATTTACTAATTAAATTAATTTCCACCACAGCATGAAAGTATTTTACTAATTAAGTTTATTTTCACCACAGCCTGAAAGTATTTCAACCCATCAGTCAATGCTCCAGAAGTGCATGGCAATCTGCATGTACATTTAAGGGAAGGTTAATTATTTAATTAGTCAGATCATAATAAATTTGACCAAAGACAATGGGGGTTTATTGTCGGGTTTTTGTGGGTGTGTTTTTCTTTCTTTTCGCTTGTTTGTTTTTTACGCTGTTTACATTTTGAAATGAGAAAACATTTCCTTAAAAAAAATTCCCTAAGAAAAGTTTAATGTAAATAAACAAGTTTGCTTTTGAATTATATCATCTTAAGTGACGTTTGCAACTTTGCATGTTGTGGATAATTTGAAGTAGGCATAGCTATACTTGCAGGTAGAACCATGTGTGAATCCTTATATCTCCTGATGAAGACGAGCAGAGTATACTTTTCGAAACGTCGAGACAATTCACACCGGCACTTTTCAGAGACACCACACCACTCTCTACATATTTACGCATTACACATGGCTGTACCTGAAAGTTTACTAGTAACAGTATCGTAATGTACTTCAAATGCTTATTTTATTATTGCTGAGAACAAACATTTTCAAAATAGCAAATTAATAGGCAATTATATGGGAGATTCAGGTTTGATAATTGGTCATTGAAAAAAAGTACAAACATTTTAAACGGGTAAGGGCTGACCTACATATACACATACAGGCTTTAATAGACTTTTCATACTATATTAAACCATATTTTTCTGATTTTTTTTTTCAAAGTGCGAAAAAATCAGAAATCAAACAAAAGTAGGAACTGCAATATCATGCCAGGGGAGACGTATATGTAAGAACCGAATGCAATAAAAACTTCTTTTTAATGAGCTAACTAATCATACCAACATAATGGTGTCAAATTCTCTGTAATAAGCCGTTCAGAAAACAGGAATGGAAGATTTTGGTTTCGTTGTTTTCAAGGTTAAGTTGGGTGAAACACTAGTACCGTTTTTTTCCTCCCCATTGCTAACAACACGGCATCATTGGCACGGAGTTTAATGCCGCTTTCAACGACTTGTGCAAATTAGTTTGGTCAACACACTTAAATGTCAATTGTAAACGACTAAGTAATGCTTCGGCCGTCGCTGTGTACATACACGGGTGCATATCGAACACTACATCTGAGTCGGATGGCATGTTGTACACAAGTAGGCCTAGCTTTCACAAGGTATATAAAGTTAAGGCGCCTCATATTGGAATTTTTTTTGACATTATTTGGAGTTCAAGTTACCACCCCTTTTTCATAATAAAGAGAGGTTGATTTCTGTCATTAAAGTAAACACTATGCCTCAACATCTGTCTACTCACTCAGTCATTACATTAATTTTCCCTGACATCAAAATTCAAAATGGCGGATCCAGATATGTCAAAGCATATGGATTTGTATTGACTACTGTTCAACCCCAAAACTTTAAAATGTACCCACTCACTTTCCCTTGTGAAGTTCAACTTCAAACAAAAACATAAGTACACAATTAGAGAACCCGGCCAAAAGTCCCCATTTCTTTTTCTGTGCAATTTGTTTAAGTGAAGACACACAAGTCAATGTTTCAAGCAGATTTACCAAATGTCACGTGCCAGCCCACAAATGTCATGTGACCTGACCCGGGTGAAATGTACTATGCCTCCAATGAAGGTATTCTCATTATAGAAATGTCAATTCTTAATACAACATTTTCATAAATACCTCACAACCACGGCCACAATTAAACAATGCTCGCTTCGTCTTCTCTTTAATGATCGCACGGGGACCACGCTACAAAACAAATCACCTTTTTACATTGTTGTCAGCACTGGCTCTCTACACACGCATCAAGCGCTAAGGGACTATTACGAATTTTACTACCTCGTCTACGAATTTTCACAACGGTCGTTTCGCCAGGAGAGCCGCTCCACAGAACGTGTCCAACCAGCGATTCTTCGTCGGTTTTTCTTTCTTGCACATTTTGTTATTGATCTATCGACATTTGGCGGGGGATTCGGGCAGATGTCTGCAGGCAAATTTGATTAAAAGACAGCGTGCCCAATGCCCCCTTCGCTGGGGGTGTATCGTATTTTTATTAGACCGATCGTGTATAATTTGAAGCTTTGTATGTATACACAATTTTTAAGAAAAATATAATCTTTTAAATGGTTTAGAACACAATTGTTGGTAATGTCATTTTACACATGCATAGCCATGAAAGAAACCTGTTGGAGCTGTGGTTGTGCAACAAAATTAAAACAAACTGAAAAACAGCACTCCTGTAATAAAAAATAATTATAATAATAAGTACTGGGTTCTTATATAGCGCTTTATCACAACCCTAGCGGCGTATCCAATCGCTCATTATTTGTTTTTTCAACATGATAAGCAGAGCTATGTTTGAGTTATGAGACCTATTTATGTAGCACCTTCTAATGGTTTACAAGGTGCTGCGCGGCGCATTCAGCAGCCACTGCCAGAAACACAGGGGCAAACCCATTCTCTTAGCGGTAAGTGTAAATGGATTCGCTTACGTGCATTACACAACACAGCGCCTACGGCTCACGTCTCAACGGAAAAATGGTTTCCAAATATTGCACCCCCAATTTTTATTGGAGTTTTCTTAACGTCACGAATGTCGGATGATAACTCAATTTGTTGGTTTGTTGGGATTGTGGTGTTAAACTGTCTGTCACGAAATTCATCAAACGAGTCAGTTAGGCCGTGTCCGAAACGGCGACTTCGGCTACAGCTACAGCTAGATCAGCGCGTCTGCCAGTGTTGAAGAATAGGCAGACGCGGGCAATCTAGCCGTAGCTCTAGCCGAAGTCGCCGTTTCGGACACGGCCTTACTTTCAACGTTAAAATGTCACAAAATCTTTCTGCAGTCACCTCCTTGTGCACTATTCACAAACAGGCGCAGTGGGACAACGTAGGGATCTAAGTGCAAAATATTACCAGAGTTCAGTGTTGGATTGTATGTAAATATTAAGTCAAGTTCAACTATTGACTTGAACTGTCAACCTTGGCAGGGACACCACATGCATTCCACCTAGGTGTAATTACGAATTTCTAACAAGCATTGTGCACAGCTTCGAAAAATTATCGATTTAGAAATTTTGAAATTTCTCACGTCCACTGTTTAAAAAACACATTCTATATCTAAGCTTTTGTGTACCATACTTTTAACAAGTTCGTAATCACAAGGCTGTGAGCCTGTGATGGGAGTTGGGGTGCTTTTTGTGACCCTAGGGACTATTGGCATTTGTTTTGAGAAATACTTATGTTTAAAAATGGTATGTCCGTTAGAGTTGTCTCCTAAACAACTGAATTATTGAATCCAAATTACCGCAAATGAACACATAATAAACTAGTGACAAACACGAATCGTTACTCATGATGGTTTTCTTTCTAAGTTCTTCACTTTGATATGTTTGTTGGAAACTACAGGAATGGAATGATATTGCTCTCCCCAAAACCCCTGGCGTATTATCCCTTTAACTAAAGTGATTTACAATGGGAGACATTGCCAATAAACGCGTCACCGAACATGATGCATTACCGATGAAGTTCAAGTCAAACGTATTGGACGCTAACCACATAGCTCCAAGGTAGACAGTGACATCCCTGAGCACCAGCGAAATGAATACACACTCTTTCTTAAAGTACGTTGATCCAATGGTAAAACTGACAGCTCGAAAGCCGACCTAATATTTTGTCCTTGTAAGGGCAAGACAGTTTGTTTTCCTCAGTTAAGGGCATTTTTTAATATGTAAATGACATAATTCAAAGGCACCAAGGCAATGAGTAGGGGCGTGGAAGCAATTGCCTCCGTTGCCTCCGTGAAGTATCGGGCATCAGCCAGAATGACAGTATGAAACTGGTCAAGTAGCTTACATCACCTACCCCTTTAGGGGTGGGATTGTATGGATATGACAAATCCTGGAAAGTTGATAAAAGTTCCCTCTGTGTAGAGATATTAAATGGCAATAGAATTGCAAAATGTTAAACTGCAGAGGTTTTGTTTACAGACTCTCTACATCATTTGAATCAGATAACCAAAGCGAGTCTTTCATCTATGTGGTGGTAGCAATTCTGCCTCTTTCGGGAAAATCTTAAGGTGATACTACCAAATTAAAATTCTGGTAGTATTTCGAACGAAAACTCGGAGCAAACGAGAACCCTGCACTGATGACGTCACGGTTTGGTTTAATGCATTGATTGCATCAAGTTGTGCAGCGACTCAATTTGTTCTCTTTCTTCTGCAAAGTGGTTCTTGTGATGCAATTATTGTAATGTTTTTACCCATGAAATTAATAACTTAAAAAAACAAACTGTGACGTCATCAGCACTTAAGGTCTATTAAATCAATCCCTTTGAGCCTAATTTGAAAACAAGGTTTTCCTGAAGTTCTGCATTTATTCTGAACTAGATCATCCAATGTCAACTGCCAAAGGAAAATGGGACCGGGTTTACGTCAACATGAGTCACACTCTCTACTCGACTAGACCGGGTCCTAGGAGAGTAACATCCGGCTGGCATTCTAAAGGGTATAGGTCTACTCGCACTGCACCTTGTAGTCACAGGCCAGCCTGACCGTCCATGATCAACCCAACACCCACGTAAGTTATGCTCTTGATCTCGAGCGAACTGCCAAACCGCTATGAATCCCTACTGGTATGATGACGAGTGTGGTTTTATGAGTCAAATTAGTTACAAGGAAATTCAAAAAAAAAAAAAAAAAAGATCAGCGTGGTTTGTTGACCTTTCACATCTGAGATGTGTTTCGCACCCTCATGAAGTGAACTGTCCCAACGAAGTTCGTGACGTTCTTTATGATACATTACAGTATTTGGTGTATACAGTATTGGTTTTATTGCCAATACATTCATAACAGTCAAGCGATTCAAATTCATTACAAGCAAGTGAAGAATGATGTTTAGTTTAAAACCTTCCATATTTGTCAGAAAGTCGACCGCCCGTTCGAAACTATTCAACTAAGTTGTGTACTGTATATAGAAACAAGGGATAACGGTGTACAGGACTAAAGTGTACATGTACATGTTTTATGTACTGTCCTACGACTATGCATTCACCAAAGATGACGTCACACTGAATGGTCAGCATTCAGAAAACGGAGGTAGAAAATAAACAGACAGCATAAGAGCGGATTCATAAACCAATAACCGAAATTTGAAAAACCTGGCTGGGCACTTTAAGCGTCGATATTGAATTTACGCAACAGGTAGTAAATAGTGTAACTATCCAAGGCTGCCCCTGTGCACATTGATCGTGTAGAGCAATATCTGCCAGCTAGCTACTAATTCAAACCGGAAGTGATGACAGCATTGACCTCAACTAGGGTCATGAATGTTGGCGGTTTAACAACAAATGTTGAGATCATTTGGATGACCTTGAGGTGCTCAAGTCACGCACCCGGCGCGGAGTTTTTGATACGTTTTTCGGGGGTTGCTGTTTTATCACAGAGCCAGGGTCCTTATACGGTCGATGCTCGCAAGGGAGGGGATGAGGAGGGGGTGGGGTTGAGGGGTGAACTGCTTTCGTAGTTGCAGTGAAACTAAATGAGGTACCACTGTATGCGTATATACTTTCCCCGTAATGCATTATCCTGTCAATTTTACTCCTTAGTAAACAACGATCCTTGCCCGTAAATAAATATTAACCTCATGCAATATTTTATCAAAAACAAAAGAGGTTTTGTTTTGTTGAGATTGCGATTGTTATGCCCGCATAAACATGTACATGGATTATAAAACCAATTAAGCATTTTACGTTGATATACGCACAATTAATAAAGTCCAGATATTCGACCCAAAAAAATCACTTAAATAGAACGAGTTCCTGCATATTGTCCATAGCGAAAGCTCCATGGTCGGAGGAAATAAAACATTATACCGGGGCAAACGTTGGTACAAAATTTAGCAGGGGAAGGTAGGGCAATGACCAGTCCTTTTTACAACGAGTTGATTTTGTAACTTGTTGACAATCATGTGAAAATGTAGCCAAGAAT
>CM021528.1:17268794-17283443 GCA_010994315.2 Pisaster ochraceus
ATTTATTCTCCACGAATGTATATGAACCTTTCGTAGATGGCAATGACATGGCTGGTTCAACATCATTTGCAGTATAATATCAGTTCGTAAGATCGTGTTCATCCCACAATCTGCTCTGATGATATCGCAACATGCCTCTTGTGTCAATAATGAATGTGTGTTTTGTACACTACGATCGTGCTGCACAATCATTGGGAAGGGGATTGTTTGTGATAGTCTATATTTCTATCAAACAATGAAGGCTTTTTGTTGAAGATGATCAAAGTAAATTGACATTGTTGGTTTGAATTTAAAAGCTATCTTGTTGAGAGTCGTGGGTATCACGCCCGTAGCAATCAGTCGTATGTTCGGACACGGCATAAGAAACGCCAATTGGGCAGGCTTTGTTTTCGTTGACTAATTGGTCAAACACGCACGTTTCTCGAACTAGGATGCCCCACTTTCACTGGTTTTGTTTTTGGTTGTGGGTTTTAAAAATTATAAAGGACAAATTTAATATGAATTTGAAGAGCGTGGGAGGGAAACATTCTTTAAAGAAACAAATTGAGTGCCATGCATTATTGAAATCATAGTAGGTTTAGAAAGATAATCGTTCAAGTTCAAATCGTCAATTTATTTTGTAGATCAATACCAACCAGGACCCACATTTCTAGAGCTGTTTGAGCACAAAAAGTAGCTAAGCACACAAAGGTAGTCTCGCCAGGCTATGAGGTTCCAGTCAGAATACCTAGTCACACATATATCGCTGTGACTAATATCATGCTAATTCTTGCTTAGCAGAAATAGTTATGCAAAAGTTTTACTTAAGCAGCTCGAAATTGAGCCTATAGGTATGATATCTGTTTAGGTTAATTGTTAATTCACCGAGCACGATAACGAAGTGAGCTCATTAATGAGACATCTGATACCGTTGATTCTATGAATAATATATGCAAACGGCATGAATAAAACAATCGCCCACTTCATCACCAACCAATTATTAATGAACCAATTTTTAATAGCTATCAAGGCAAACATATCCAAAACAGTTTACTCTGGAAAACTGAACTTGGTTTAAATTTGGTACATGGACCAATCACTCTAACGGAAGCTCGCAACTAAGATTTTTTTTAAATGGTGCTGTCTTCGAGAACATTGTGTTTTATTAAGACTCAACAAAATGTCTTTTCCTTGGAAAAAGTAGGACAATATTTTGGAGCGCAAGGGCTGACCTAAACATGTTCATGTGGTGCATGGTTTATCAGATTTTCAGGCTTTAAAATCACAGTTTGTCTGATTTTTCCAAGTGTAAAAAAACGGAAAATCAAAGTAGGAAGATTATCCTATGATAATCCTATGATAATGCCTCATGTAAACAACGAAAATTAAGATAAGTTTTGCTTAAACAAGGTGTTTTTCAACACAAAAAACAACAGCAGCAGCGCGGCAGAAGAATCAGTAGCACCAGCAAAAGCAGCAGCAGCAGCAGCAGCAGCAGCGAAACCGGCACATCAACAGCAGCAACATCAGGAAGAACAACAGCACCACTACAAAGCAACAATGCAGCAGTAACAGCAACATCGTCAGCAACGACAGAAGCTACAGCAAAACAGCGGCGGCAACAGCTACAGCACACCAAGCTAAGAGTTTGACGTTCTGAAATCAGACTTTGGTGTAAGAAAACGTTATATTTAACGTAGTAACAAAGAAACTTTGTCGACTCCCCTGTACGTCCTCAGAACGTAATGATGTAACGAAATAGCCATCACGTTGTTCCTACGTATACACAACGTTGTCATGCTTTATACAACCGTTTTCAAAAGAATGCTACAATAACGTAACTTTGTTCAGTACCATGAATGTTGTCTCATTGTTGTCACAACTTCAGCCCCATTTTATTTTGTTATATGCTTTATCAGTTTAACTTTAAAATAATTTCATTACTATTAGGCCTACTTGATATGTCAACATGATCGATGAATTACTTTCAATAATGCAAACTTACCACTGCACGTTGCCGTTGACTGACTTCGCTGCACCTGAATCATATACATCATACAAAGACCGATCTCTTGGCTTGGGCAGTCATTTGTGTAAATTGATATTAAAATGTTTCCACTTTAATAGTATTTGAAATTAAAATTACTTATTTAGATACTACATTTAATACATCACCGAATTAATTTGGTAAATTTTAAATATTATCAAAGGTATTTTACAACTTCTACGCCCAAAGTACTAATTTGCTTATGTGATATTTACGTCGTCATGTTAATTTTTAATAGAAAGTACTTCGGTTGATTCCGGTGCGGTGGCAGATTCAACAAGAGATTTGTCGTCTGTGTCCCTGCTATGGTCCTACGAAGGCGACGTACAAACATACATGCAGCATTCCGTGCAGCAACAGCAGCAGCCGCATCCGACACAACCACATTAATCACAACAGCAGCACAAATAGTAAGACAATAAGAGCAACAGAAACAGCAGCAACACCAACAGCAATAACCACCACAAGGAAATATGTAAATATTTATCTTTATCCCCGATGCAAACTTAACCTAATTATAAGAAACAAGTATAGGCTAACACCCCTTAAAGGTGGTTTGGCTGCATTTAGTTTTGCATATCGCAACCCACCCGGTGATTCCCATGAATTCTCTGAAAGCCCGTTCATCATGACCTGTCTGCCGGGACCCGCATATATTATGGTTGCCGGCATCTGTCATATTGCCACTCACCACCTGGTTGCTTAATTATCCGTGTGAAATTAATTGGATCGGGACATGCCGAAAGCTGTCTAATACCGACACTCTATGAAAACTCAGTCGTGTGGACTTAATGCCATGCGAAACTCGCATATATTCAGCTTCTTGTACTTGCTGCGATAAGATACTGATCATTTGAAAATATTTATAGTCAAAGATATAGCAAGTTATCTAATTGAAACGACCACTATACTATGACATTCACCATGCACTTTCTCCTTCGAGGCAAAGGGGGCTATTCCAACATGAAGTAGATTTGAAAACCCTTGAGTTCATGTTGACCTTATAAGCTTGCTACATACTTTTCTATCTCCAAACAGACTGATGGTTGTCTCATCTCCACTTGCTTTTAGACACGTATGCAAATTAACACATGCATATTCATGAGCATAATGTGTTTTCATTATTGAGACTAAATGTAACGTCCTTGTTCTTGAGCGCCGGAATGCTACATAATTGCAAAATATCATTAGTTGAAAAGCAAATAAACATCTTGCGCATCCAAATTTTACAACGGTAATAAAAGATTATCCCTGATAATATGATACGATTTTGAGATGCATGGCGATTTATCGACACTGCAGTCAATAGCATTAGAACCAAGCCTCAAGATGTTCACGTGAAACAGTTGACGTGGGTACACTTGTCATCTTGTCGGGTTCTCTTCTCCTCAGCAGCGATGCTGACCCCCAATGTCTCGTCCACCGTCTCCCAACGTTCTCCATCATCGATTGGGTCTGCTCATGTTGGCATTCGGGGTCTCCCATCATATTTGGTCAGATGTGGCTATTGTTATTAATAGGTCGCGAGAGGAATATCCGTCCTCACGTCGGTCTAGGGAACCCCGTACCCACTGAACACCCGAGGGGATATGCGTAATACCGCCTTATCCAAATAAACAATCGGAGAGGACTTGTTTACGAGTCTAATACCAGAGCTAGAAGATCACCACCGCCAACGTTTCATTATACTTTCATTGATGTGTCGTTAAAATGACAAGTTAATGTTTTTATTTAGTAGAATGTATCCTTGAGCACGATGGGGTAATTGGCTTTAAATTAAAAACAATTGAAGCAAGAATTATATTGTAAAAAATTAATAAACAAACTAAATTGCATTGTGAGTGGTAAGACGGACGCAAACTGTAAGTTCAGTTTCATCGTTTATTGTTCCAATGTTGTCAGTTATCGGTTCAGTAAGTAACTGAGCCCCGTTTTAATTGACATGAAAGCGAAGCACTTTTCCCTGCAACAATGAGAAAAATGAGCTTTCTCGTTATCTGCGTAAACTTAATTTTGCTGCGCATTTTTATTTATTAAGTATAAACCTGAAATAGGGCCCTCGTTCGGATAATTAATTTCTTCTTCGAGCTATGCGGCTCTGGGGCAACTGACTGCCAATCACTTCCAGCTTATTTCAAACGATAGAAGAAGTGAACAAAAAATTCACATTTCAATTTTCATCTTGGAGATGTTAATTAGCGACATGACCTTTTCCACACAGGGCACGTTTTACAGGCAACTTCAGGCAACCAATTGCACGCACTGCGTTCAAAACGAGCACTGTATTCAAAACAAGAGGCACTTCTAACGGCATCGTTATGTCCCTGAGAGAATTCTGTGAAGATTGAATACGAGTGTTGTTGCTTCTTGGAGTCTGTCTGTAAATTGCCTCGTGTGACATGGCCCAATAGGAAAATGTGTCATGCTCTCCCTACGGTGTTATACAGTGCAGTAAGTTGCCTCCCAGCTGGCTGTAAAAAATAAATAAAATTCATGCCACATGGTGTAACACGGCAAGTTCTATTGTATAAAACTATAAGAATCATCAACTCCAAATGTTTAGATTGTTGATTTTTCTAGAAGGAAGTGATTGTAGGAAAATGGAATTACATCTCTACATATATTTGTTAATTCCTTTGGTTCAAGTGGTGAATTGTGTAAGGAAATCAGTTTTCAAAATTATACATTGGAATTTTATTTTGTTTCCCGCACCATAAGGCCTATCATTCTAATAAAATCGCTGATTTTTAAGAACAATATCTTAACGGTGAATGTTATCCATTGATATCAGAAGTAACCAACGCAACACCATTATATCTAAATAAATTTAAAAGCTAGGGATACAACGGTCACTTATGATTTAAATACCAGTTACGGGCTGGACCAAAATTAATTTTCAAAACATGATTAAAAACGTTTGCTTATTATTGCAAGGCCGCGTGGTACTCCAACACAATAAACACCTTGACAATGACGCGTGAATGCGCCGAGTCGAGAGACATGTTGCAACGAAACGGCTTTTACCAAATAAAGATTGATGCGAATCCATTTTAATTAATTCTGTTTATTTAACCTTTCCTGTCCACAGCATACTTTTTTTTTTGCTGCAATATTATTTGATTATTAATTATTATTCAAATATTTTCTGGTGATGAAACCATGATCCATTTAAAATGCCTATAGCACTGTGTTCATCTGAAGAACTAAGGATAGGAGAATTTATTTAATTTTATTAAAAACCATGACGAGGGTGACCCATCCAGCAAAGCTGATCATTTGGGGGCCATTTGGTGACGATGGATGCTCAGTTTTAAGATAATACATGAGGGAAAACTCCAAATGAAAGAGAGCCACAAAATTAGGGAGTCACTGGTAAACTCAAAGCACATGCGAGGTTCCGATCTGGGGGGGGGGGGGGGGGGGGGGGGGGGGGTAAGTGTGGTCAGAGGAGTTGAAAGGCAGGGCAAGATACCACTAAGCCAACATTATCCAAGTGATCATTCTTAAATTGTAACAAATAAAAATAAACAGTTTCAAGCATGTTATAATATTGAATGTTTGCACGCCGTACTGTTTATAAATGCTCTGCGTTTGTGAGATAAAAGTTGTAACCATACCAGAGCTAAGAGAAGGAGAGTTTTGGGTAGTACAGCCGGCAGGGAGGTGATGGGATTGTCCCATAACGATACAAGCATAGAATTTGGCACAGTCAGAGTATGTCATTAGAAAGGTATTTGGCTGTAGGGCCATCGCTTGTTGTTTGAATTTTGAAGAAAGACAAATTTAGGTAGAACAACGAGCATTGACAGCCACTGTGAACATTTTGAAGGTACTTGTTATTCATACCTGCATGTAAATTTGTTCAAAGGACAATTCTACGATAGCCAAATATCTTTCTCTTGGCACACGCTGTCTGTGTGCCAAATGTCGTGCTTGTATCATCAGCAGAGCCAAAGTTCACCAGAATGTTTCCTCTATCTGCCCCACTTGGGGAAGGGTGGGTGAGGGGGATTCTTTGATCAATATCTGATATCACACGTTCACAAAAGAGCCACCGAGCCAGGACTTCATATGGGTACAAATATTTGAGCACAGCTCAAAGGAAGACAATGTTAAAACCTACAATAGGAATCGTAGCGGTTGATCAACTTATGCAACTAAAAGGGTCAAATCACAAATTTTGTTTGGCTGTTTTTGTTGATTTATTTTGTCTATGACTTGAATTCATAATGAAACGGCGAAAAAAAAAATATATATAACAATTTCATTCCAACAGTTGCAAAGAAATGCCATGGACAGCACAAGGGAATGCTTTTATCTAATACAAAGTCTGATTAAATACAAAGTCAGTGCTTTCTCTTTCCTTTCAGTTTGAAATCTTGCAAGCCGAACTCATCTAATTGTCCTCGTCACATCTAGGACATCTATTTATTCAACAAAGATGACACGGTCACGTTTGAAATATTTCTTTCAACGATTCCTTTTACATTTGTATGAGAAACTCATCCTTTCCGTAAACAGTTTGAAATCTTGCAAGAAATCTGATTGTCCCCGTCACACTCATCTTGATTCCTCTCTAGTCTATTAATCTCTGCTCTTCGGTGTTCCTGCTACACACACGATACCCTTTACAGTGGTTAATTTCCTAACGTCTTCCTTCATTTTCGTCTTCCTGCACCCAATCGCCATCTCCTGCTTACATCTTCCAGCATCTCCATCCGTCATCATGTCTTGGTCTATCTCAAAACTGATCCATCTTGTTATTCTCTTAAAGGGGTAGTACATAATTGGCTTTTGTTGGAGGAAATTAGAATTCCCATCCACTTAGTTTTCAAAAGACACACCATGCAACCTTGGGCCCAATAAGGTTAACAGTCAAAATAACATTCGGCAAGTAGGATTTGTGACTGGTATCCTGCTCATTTCATGCTTAGCAGACATTTGTGAAGCAATTGCTGCTAAGCAGCTCTATGAAATTGGGCCCGGTGGTCACGTTTCGATGAAAGCTAACGGTTTACGAGTCGACAGTTGTTTTGCGCACGGTGGTGTCGGGCTAATGTCGATTACTGCAATCGAAATAACCAACGGTGACTTCCTCGATGTATTTCAGACGGAATTATTTCTCTGGAGGATTGGTTGAACTTTATGGTCAGTGGGCTTTAGATTGAAACTATCGAATGTTTCCCTCGATAATTCTAAATACTGTACTTTATCTTTAAATACATCGTCTCCGAAAAATATAGACGGCGATATCTGAATCTGCATTATATCCCACATGCACTCTAGAAACTTCCCGGTCAGAATTGACCCGGATCCTTGTCCAATAGAGGCCTGACCCATTATAGGCCAGTATGACATGACCCGGAATCTGTTTCAAAAGGACCTAGAAATGGGTCACAATAACGCAACATCGGGGTTAAAATGCCATTTTTTAACCACTTTTCTGGTTGGTCTGACCCAGAAATCAGTCGTGCTCCCTGGGACCCAAATTCCGGGTCAAATTTGACCCGGGAGTTTGTAAATTGTGGTAAGGTGTTTTATCATTTCAACAGTCCAACGTCTTCAAAAAGTCTTTAATGATTTTGCCTGAGTTTGAAAGACATGGTCCCGAACCTCGAAACATTCTCTGCCTGGTGTGCCAGGTGTGCCAAACCCCAGACTTCAAACATTACAAAATTGAGTCACCACAGACTGAGGATAACGGAGGAATTCAGTAGGGTCTTCACGCGGAAAGGTATGAATCCATTACGAGGAAATTTCACATGTTAAGTTTCATGATACAAGTGTAAGTTGTATTCTTCCACTAAACAACTCCGTCACAACCTCTTTAAATTTATCTTTCCTCGATCTCAAAATCCACTTGGCTATGCACTACAAACCCTTAAGTAATGTATCATTAGTTGGATAGCTGCTGATGCATTTAGAGATTTATAGGTCTCTTGAGATTTCATCTTGGGGTAAGGTTGAAAGTACATCCATGGCAATGAGATGACTGATGTTATTCTCTTCATGGAACCAGTACCGGCAGTGAATTCTCAAATTGCGGTGCTGCATCCTTGCACAGTATCCCGTGGGCCGAGGAATGCACATGAGCAAAAGAAGACACCCAGAAAAATTTTCAGTTTCAGATACGGTGAAAGTACAATATAGTAAAGTTCTCCATTTTATTCAGTCCTCTAGTCAGGGCTGACGCACACTGGGGGAAAATAAGAAATCTCTAACCTAACGTTAAAATGGTATATTGTATATCACTCTTTCAGAGAATGAAGTTTGATACATTACGTCACTGGATAGCACCTACAAATGGGTCTGTACATTCCAAGGAAAATTTTTTGCGCCAGTCAAAATGTCAAATTCAAAGACATTTTGACTCAATATCACCAAAATTCAGGAATGAACTAAAAAACAAAAACCCTGCACCATTTGAAATGTGACGTCATTGGCTGTTTAGGATGTTGACAAAATTTGCACTAGAAGGGTATCAAATACAATGGCACTTGACAACATTAATAACGTGAGGTTAGAGGCTTGTTTTTTCTACTTTTGTAATGACTTTATCTATTGGAAAATGAGTGCACCATAAAACTGAGTTTGACCATAGAGCCTCACTTTAAACAACCTAGGGTAAGTGTTACATGTTGTTTACCGCAAACCGAAAAACATATTTTCAATATTTTCCATTTACGAGCTACACCACAGGTTCGCACAGAAAACAAATAACAGATTATTCGGTGTCAACATAATGGAGTTGTTAATGAAGGTAAAGTATGTAGGTTACGCAATCTCATGGACACTCACCAGTAACCTGCAGGAATCAGTCGATAATCGAGTCGAAGCGAATACCCCCAATTAAACGCGTTAATTGGACAACTGTGGGCAGATACCCTGCGGTCGATAGTAAATCAACCCATGGGGCCGGTCAATAACGCTTTACCAATGGGGTCATTAATGAGGCTAGTGGGTTCTAAATTGTTTATTTTCATTTAGACTTAGAGGGGAAGGAATAATTATAACGGCAATCTGTACAGACATCAAACTACTGGGTGACAAATCGCAGGGTGATATCAATGTTCGGCTTGAATCGCTGCAACATCAGATGCAGATAAGCCTCTTCGCTATAAACAACTCTTTGGTCATTGACCAAAATTCCGGGTCCCGTGGAGCCTGGCCCACTATTCCGGGGTCAGTATGGCCCGGAATTTGTTCCAAAATGACAAAGAAATGGGTCAAATAGACGCGGAGTCCGAGTCCAAATCACTTTTTTGACCAGTTTCTGGGTCAGCCTGACCAAAAAATGGGTTCGGGTCAATTCTAACCCAGGAGTTATACGCTTCTTCTGTAGCCACGTTGCTGTCTTTTTCCAGCAGAATGTCGTAAGCAATCAAATTACAACTTCGTTAATAACAAAGCATAACTCCACTATGTATATGCTGTTCTCGAATTGCCCTCATGTCATCAATGTTGTAACATCCTTTTAAAACATAATTTAATTTCTACGCTGGCGAATGTATTTCTGAGAAACGAACTTCCCTTTGTCAGTTTCGAAACACTATTTTGCACATTGCTTAGCTCCAACGCCAGACACCCATTGACTATACAAGACATCCATTTTTGATGAGAAGTTATGAAAACAAAGGTGTATTATTTTAGTCTGCTTTTCCAGCAAGGGGGATAGTGCCAAAGCATGCTCGCGTCAGTTTCTTTTTAAGTGGGAAACTGTACAAATTGGGAAGAGTGTCAAATCACCAGTTCCTGTACATTTTCACTTGCTGTCAGACATTTTGTTTTAAACGAAAGCAACCGCCGGGGCTGTCTCTCTCGAAAAGTACAGTGATATTTGGTAGGGCTATCATTCCGGCTATTTTCCCAATTGACTTAATGCACTGAGTGGTTGTGTTGAAATTCCATATTGCAACTGTAACTGACTGCAGGGGTACATCTCCGTTTAGTTTTACCTCCATCCGCACATTAAAGCCAAGTGATACGGCAAATAAGGTAAATTGAAAAGTGAAGAAGCCCCCGGAACGATGGATGGATTTCTCAAGACTTTAATGCTTTCTGATCTTTTTCAGTTTCAGCCACGAGGGAGTATGTTACACGGTTCAACAAGGAAACCATTTGAATATACTTTTTTCGAGGGGGGGGGTACGGGAAACCTGAGTCTTTTTAAATTCCTTGACGGTAAGAGATGTTGTTGAGATACATGGGCTTTATATATATTTTTTTCCCTAGGAGCCCGTGGGTTGAGTTCTAATCTCGTAATTCCTAACCCGTGAGGATTGACGTTTTTTTTTCACGGCGTCATTGCAAATCCTCCATCGCCGATACAGAAGTATTGGTGATGCTTGGTGGGGAACAACCACTGAAATGGGAATCATTTCAACAAAATGAAGAAAAACTGACGTGGTATGTCAAACTCAAGTCCAACGGGTTAAAGAGAGGGGTGAGTTGGTTGAACGGTGGCCTGCAGAATGAACATGGCATGCAGAATGAACATGGCCTGCAAAATGAACACGACCCGCAGAATGTGTTTTCAAATGCGTCATTCATTCTGTTGCCTGATGCGTTGCCCACTGGCACTCGGTGGCGATTAAGGCACCATTAAATTCACGACAAGCGTGAACAACACGCTGCATGCCTGGTGAACAGACAGATGGAATTACTTTTGACTATAACTAATAAACTAATTATTGATAACTTGACGTTTTCAGATCCCGTACAAATAATGCCTTGATTGCACATGGGAAACCACTACGCAGATTTTTAACATAGAAAATGGATTAATTTTACTCTGATACATCGGAAAAGATGGCCGGGGGGGGACCTGAGACAACAAAAATCAACAAAACAGAAAAAGAAGTAGAAGACATTTTGTGTGTGTAAACAAATCGAACACACACACAAAATCAGGCAGGAAAGTAGTCAGTGGTTGCGTTGACTTTTCGAGAATGGCAGATGCCCTATGACCTGTGACCCATTTTTGATGGTTTTGATATTGCAGGCAACAACATGACAGGTTCACTGTTGTCTGAAAGTACTGCACTAAATTCTCCGAGATATTGGCTTTCATTAAAGATCACAAACCTCATAGAAACAGATTTTTGAAGAAGAAATTCCAGTAGTTTCGAAATCGTGCTTTGCAGACGGAAATTCTAACATTTAAAAGTTACCCTTATGGTTCTAGCCTTCAGGGAAGCTTGGACAAGAGCCCGATGTACTGAAGAAAAAGAAGAAGGGAGGACATGAGTTCAAAATGGCAAATGCCAAGAACGTCGGCAAGAAACAAATCCAATCTCTTTGCCATTAACAAAATGGAGATCAGGAAGGCTAGCATGGACTGAATCAGCCATCGGGGCTTCACGTCAATCAGGCATGAAACAGGCTCGTCACGTTATTAAACCATCACATCGGGGAGACCAACATCGTTAAGATTCCCAAACACAATGCCGATAGGAAAGTGTTATTGAGGTCATTCACACACCGTCAAACCACCGGGAAAGAAATCATGAGCCGATGGGACTGCAGAGAGAGAGAGAGAGAGACGGTAGGGGGATAGAAAGAGTGGCCAGGGGTTTGTAGGAAACGTAATAAGCAAGTGATGATATAAGGTTACCAAACGCTAACTCATCACTCTGTGATTAGAGACATAACGCGCCGCTGGGGACGTTTTTTTGTCACCCCCCTCTCCTTCTGAGAGCTCATCTACGACTCTTTCATCTGAAATCAATACGCGTCATATTATTCGACCCCCAAATCATTACCGTTTTCACAAAGTGACAAAGTATGTCACAAATTGCAAGTTTGGGAGCAATCCAGCGTTTGTACGTGCAAATTCAAGGCCGCGTTTTACCCCAAAATAGCTTCCGCAAGTTTCAAATGTTGACCAAAAATGGTATCGGCATTACACCACTGGCAACAAATCCGACTTGTACAACCATGCCGCGTTTGCATTCCTCACCAATGTGCCTCGCTGTTCAATCAGCGACGTTGACGCGTTTACACGCAGAGACCTGGTGTGTTCATTCCTTGCTAAAAAACAAAACAACCGACCAACCAACCAACCAAACAACCAAATCTAGATGCTCATCAGAGAAACAGCCGTGTCCGAATTGATGGCTTTGGTGGGTGGCTATGGCTAGATCACTGAAAAGTCACTCTTCAACATTACCGCTGCATCCAACGGCTAGCCGTAGCCTACCAAAACTTATACACACGCTTGTTCAAATGTGAATTCTCAATTTCAATTTCTCAGTCTACAGACTAAAATACAGTGTTGCTCTGTCACCTGGTTCGGGGGGGGGGGTGGGACTTGTGCTTTTAGTTGCACATGGAGACGGCAACTATACTCTTGGCACAAGGGGAACAGCTTTTGCCAATCTAGAGTTTGCTTTGCATCCTTCTTACCATAGCAACAGGCAGATCTAGTCAAAGAATGTTTAGCATTCAATTCGTGACCCGGCAAGATTCATTGGTACTAAGACAGTATTTACATATGGAAATCGGCTAATTGGCAGTGGGCCGAGTCTGAACCGATGGCTTCGGTTGTGGCTAGATCGCTGAAAAGACACAATTAGACCATTTTCGAATCCACAGCTTGGGCTTGGGATTCGTTCACCCATAGAGCAAGGAACAGCTGACTGAAGACCTGTAAGGAAGTGTACGTCTTCTAAATAAATGAAGCCCAAGCCCGAAGCCGTGGTTTCGATGTTGCCGCTGTTGTTACTAACTCTTCAATGTTGCCGCTGCTGCTAACTGCATAAGCCGTAGCCATAGACATAACCGAAGCCGTTTCACTCAGACGACGTCGTAATGACTCATCAGCCAACAGTTTGAAGTGACCTCTATGCCCCTGTAAAACCTTCACCAACGGCTAATGCAGACATGGTTTCGCGTGTGACTTCCTTCGGGAAGTTGTGGGCGAGGAGTGGCCTGTAAAATCATGTTCGTTGTATCAACGAAAGCACTCAGAAAGAATCTGTTAACATTGAACGGAGAGAAAGCTTTCCATCTACGGATGATGACAGAACATTCTCTGAGAAGATGAATACACATTTTGTTTACATCCACATCGCCCACGTGGGCATCTATCACCGCGGCATAGTTTCATTTGGCTGCTAAGGCTGGACAAACTCACCAATAACATAAGGTGTTCGTTGTTCTGCAGATACTTGAATGTATACCAGTGTAAAAATGCTATGTAATGTGTGTTGTTGGTGACTGGTTTGCAGTCAAAAGTTTCACATCAAATTAAACAGGGGTAACATATCATCGGTTTTTTTTTAAGGCTGGTCAATTTATTACAATCCTGTAGTTTTAAATAAACACAGGATACAAACAGCGTGACAATACTTGGATATGTTTCACTTACCGTCAAAACAACAAGGAGCCGGTTTCTGTTTCGTTTAGGGATTTTCACTTGCTTATTTCGAATGCAGCCATCGAAATATAACACGATGACTTATTTATTTACTACTTTTTTTAACCTTGACAGTATTTCAACAAGAAGCTTTCTCTTAGGATTGGTACTGGTGTGAACTTAATAATCGGTGAGCTTTCACATTGAAACCAATCACGTTGGAGCCAACCACCCTTTTCTCGATATATACTTATTACTTACCAATCCTGTAGCACGACTTTATCTTAATAATGCCATGACAACCAACGAAAAGGGATGCAATCCCCACGTCCTTCCTAAAAATGCTATTGTCATAAATGATTGCGTTAAGTGTGACCTCATTTCAATATGAGCTATACGCTATACCGGAACTACGCGTGAACTTAAAACCACCTTTTGTGTACCGATGGATTGCCATGCAGCACAGCGCAATATATTTACCAATCTCACTATTTTTAGATCCACAGTAATAACGAGAATACCAAGGTCTCCACTAACCTACAATAGACCGAATTTCACAATCTAGGTTTAATCGATCACTCGCAGATGCAACTTCCCCCGGTTTGTTTATTTTCTTTTAGACATGAAATAGCCGTAAGGTACCAACGTCTTGACTGATGCTTTTATCTCTATCAACGGTCTTACAATTCAAAAGACAAATAAATCAGTTCTTAAATATAGAAACTGAGTGAAAATAAATACATCCTCGACGAGAGAACCGCACCAAAACATGGCACATTACAGCATTCTGACCCCGATAAATTATTTTTCCCCGACAGGAAAAATAATGTATTAGTTCAACTTCTCCCTCCAACAATGCACTTGAGAACCTCAATTTATGAATCAATATCATGAGTTGTAAACCTCGGTGATAATCGCTCAATATTTTCTTCAGTGAAGGTGTCGTCAGAAAAGTAGGAAAAGGTTAATGCAGTTAACATAAATACGGTAAGTGAGGAGACAAATGTTTCGTTTACGATGGAATATAGACCTCCTTGGTTTATAAAGACAACCAAGAGAAAAAGGAAACAATGAAGTTTGTAGCTTGGGCTGACTATTGTGAAAATTTCCCTCATCATTTCTTACATAGAGGCAGACCCATCGAGCCCTAGGTACTCTTTACTACATTTGCATTTTCAGTTTCTGTTTCAATTCATTCCCCAAAAGATGCAGATATAAACAAGAATGCGAAACGGAGCAAAGTATTTATACGAACAGAAAAGAGACA
>CM021528.1:17302025-17313124 GCA_010994315.2 Pisaster ochraceus
GGCTCTTTCATCTACACCTCAAAGGATAAAGATGTTCTTTCCCTTTTAATGTAATGCCAAAAGTCCACGGTCAGACCAGCTCATCCTTAATAAGATTCGTATGACCTTAATAGTTATTTGAAACATGTGAAAAATGTTTTCCTGTTAAAAGCCCTATAATAGCCCTCCCCATTCACACCCTTGCTTCTAACATACCAAACAGGTTTTTTTTTTATCACCCCTCTAGCCATCCTGATTCCTCCCATCTAAAGCATCTCCAACTGCATCTCTCTCTTGTAACGCACCGCAATCAAGCTACAGAGTTTTTATTCCCCGTCACCCGCGAGAGACCTTGGCAAGCATGAAGTGCCTAAAACACCCCGAGTCATTGCGACGACCCCCTGGAGCCAACTGACACAACTCAAGGCAGTGAGTGCTTTTTCTTTTCTTTTACTCCTTGCGTCTCAACGCTTGCCTCATCCCTCTCAACCCATTCCCACACGTCGCTCAGGACAGTGCATTTCGATGAAAAAGAAAAAAGAAGCAAAAAAAATCATAATTGCTTTCAATTTCTCACGGAGGTTTTAACTTTCAAGGAGCGCACTTGTAAAGGGGATGGTCGAGTTTTCATCGTCTTGAAGATGTGTAGGACACATCTTGTACTGGACAGTGCCTCGGCTTGATTTCACGAGTCAAAATTGACCGTAAGATGCGCATCCATCTTATTGCTTAGCAATGTGTGATGTCATAATACAAATCACCATGGTGATTAAACAGACAACTCATCTGACGATTAATCATAGTGCTTTGTGAAATGAAGCCCTAGTGGTCAAACTAAATTGCAGCAAACAATTATTGTTAACTCTGAAATTAAAATAAAACGTTCCTGGTAGAGTAAATACATTTCTGTTCTCCATTTATTTAATAAACACACTATACAAACAAGCCGAGACCATTTTTTCGGTGGTCATACTTGAAAAACATGAAGGAAAAAATAAATAAAAAGGTTTTGGTTTTACCGAGGATTTTGAGAATGGTAACATCCATGCTTATTTCAATTGCCGCAACTGAAATAAGCAAAGGTGGGGATTTCAATTGCTATTTTCTCCACTTTGACAATGGAATTGTTGCTCTAGAGGATACTGGAATGAACTTTTCAGTCAGTAAGTTGGCAGATTGAAACTAATCAATTTTTTCCCAACGATGATTACCAACCCTGTACTTTGTCTCGAACAAAATAACGAAAGGAGAAAAGTGCTTATCAAGAAGGTTCTACTAGCCACCAGTCAGTATTTGTTAACTTGGCAGCTCCTGCAGTGATTGGCAAGCCCTTATTGGATGCCAAACAACCTCTCTAAATAAATAGTAGACGCGCCTTCTTGATTAACTTTCGCAAATATTGGTTCAAATTCCCCTATCCTCAACCCTAAAGATCAATAAAAAAAAAATCTAAGACGCATTTTTACTTTCATTTTTTTTTCTCTTCAATTAGGGGTTTTGTTAGCTCAGCTAAATAAGTAAATAGTCATTTCAAATATTTTCCAGGAAATAAATGTTAATGTAATCTTGAGGTTTATACTAATTGGGTGGAAATTCTTCGTTTACGCTTTTGGCAAAGCCATTTTTAAAGGTCACTAAGCATTTGTAACACACACAATGACAGAGGTTAGGCCAAGGTACGATCAGACTAGTTTGTGGAACGGACTAATTTGTTTGTGTGGTTGAGCTGTCTAGTGCACCTTATTCCAGTTCAGTTAATACAGAATGTGGGTTCAAATCCCTGTGTGGCTGGTTGAGATGCTTGAGCCCTTGAGCAAGACAGTTCACCATAATTGCTTTGTCTTTGAATGGGGCGTTACGCAACAGGTCTCAAGTGCAAGGATTAGGTAGTGCACGTAAAAAGAACCAAGGATGAGATCTGAAGCATGTGAACATTCCTGAGATACATGGCAATAATAAAAAATAACTTAGAGGAACATGTTCAAAAAGTTACAATCATTACTTTAGTTGAGGAGAACAGAAAGGAAAGCATAGATTCAAGCTTAGAATGTATGAGCCGAAAGCTAGTACATTCTTTGCAAGAATCTACACTTTTGAGATTGTTGGCCGACTTTAAATCTATCTCCCCCAAACCACTGATTTCATCTGTTCATTTACGTCCTTTTGACGTATTTGTAAAATGAATTTCGTGCAGCGCAAATTTATTATTTGTCTTACAAAATGCGTTTGTACCCCTTGCAATATCATTGCTTCAAATTTCCCCTCATTCAAAACTAAAGAAATCCTTGAATTGGCAGACAAATTAGCCGCATGACAGTCTATGGAGTCAGCACTCTCCCAACAACTTGATTGAAATTGGGCAAACTTTGACATGAGCTTGTCTCTGCTATGTCAACAGACTGTCACTCGTAATAATCATCAGAAAAATTAACAGGCGAAGCCGAGTCTTAAGTTTTGTGACGCTCGCTGTCAGAGGAGCCTGATGTGTGCATCAGACTTTGTTTTTGATTCTATTTTCCCCCCATGGTCCTCAGAGGTTAGGCCTTTATAGATCTCCCAGTGGTATAAACATGGCTTCAACATAGTTAGATTATATTCACTGACATGTCTGGAGAAGACGACGAGGTTTATAAGAGGGTAAGATTGAACCATGATGGCGTGGCTCTTCTTCTTCCGCCCCCAAGACCCCCCCGACCCGCCTAATCAATATTCCCCCCAGTAGAAGGACATGGGTGAATTCAGTGTAAAATTCAATTTGGTTCCGTAGTTCAATGCCGTTATGGATCTGTATCGTAGGTAATTGCGGAGTACTCAGTGGTTTATTACAATTGATCAACAATTATTCACCAGCTGGGAATTACACATCTTCCTGAACGTGGATCTTCCAAACTTAAAGGGAAGCAGTCTACCACAAAGTGGCTCCTGGCCAAACAAGGTCAGGAGATAACTTCGTCTTATACAGTTTTGCCTGAAAGGCAAAGCAGCAACTCCAGCAGTTATTCACCAGGTGAGAATAACACCTTCTGGAAATCAGGTCGTCCCAAATTAAAGGAGAGTTATGTACCACTGGTATTACTATTACATTATATTACAGTATTGGCTCATTATAGAACGTCTTCTTCCAGAAAGACAAAGCAGCCACAGGAATGGTTTGTTACAATAGATCAACAAGTATTCACCAGCTGGAAACTACTCACCTAATGAACTCACCCCTTCAAATTCAAAGGGAGAATCAATCATTCAATCAATCAATAATCAATCAGTCAGTCAGTCAATCAATCAATCAATCAATCAATCAATCAATCAATCAATCAATCAATCAATCAATCACAAATATCATTATTAGATTGTATCTCCACCATGCAAAGTTTCAAATCCTACACCAGTACGTTGTGTTACTGCAAACCTTACTCGATTGTATCTCCACCATGCAAAGTTTGGATTCCTACAAAAAGTGTAAGGATCAAAGACCATAATATAATCAGCTTCAATCTAAACTCTTCACACTAGTACCAATCCTCCAAAGAAATATTTCCGTCTGAACTACTGTCAAAGTTGAGAAAATAGCATTTGAAGTCTCCCAAATCACTCTCACTTATTGTTATTGCATCAACTGAAATATGTACAATGTAAGTGCACACAACATCTCAAACAAATCATTACTAGTTTTTATAGTAAAATGTAACCAAATTATTGAATGCAATTGTCACATTTAAATGGTTTGTTTACTGAAAACTACATGAAAATGAGTTAAGTCTTTAAAAAAAATGATAATCCCTTTAACTTTTCCTAAATAATCACAATAGTAAATGTGTAAAACTACTCAAATAAAGCAGGGGGAGTGGAGTGTAGACAGTACTTTATGCATGTAGACGTCATCATTGGTGAAAACAAACGCCACAAAAACAGGCAAATATGCACCTGGGATAGACCAACATAAAAACAAGCCAAACACATTCTGTTAGTCAAGTCACATCGAACTGGGCAATCTACGACCCAACTCCCAGTACAATAGAGATGATGTAATTTAGGAAACAGTGTACGACGCCGAACGATTTAACTGCAGGAACAAACAAAATAATTTTGAAGGAGTTTGAAGCGTGGGCATTATGGAGTCCAGACATCGCTACTCACAGCGAGGGAGAAAACAGGAGAGACGTATACGAATGATCCGCGGGGAGCCACTGACCTGAGCAAGCAAACACAGGTGCTGCTTAATTTGATTAAAAGTTTCCGTCCAAACTCCAATCAGTACGGTCTGATGAATTAATTCCGGAAGGCTGTTGACGTTGTGTGTGCATATGGAAAACAAATTTTAAGAGAGAAAAAAAATACAAATAACACCTTCACTTGGCCATGTCGAAGTATTCCTACACGCGCTCATCTCTCACCCTTGCCGTTCATTGTCACAAGCTACGTAGGCTGTTACTTTTATTATTTAGTTCTATATTTTCAAGGTTCAATTGAGTGAAAACTAGATTATTTCTGCTTCAACCCACAACGGATAAGAAGCTGGGATTACTTGTTTTTGCCACTACATCATCATAGGAGTGGCAAATAGCACCACTTAAAACACCCTGCTTCAAGCTGGGCTTTTCTTCTAATAAGCAGACTTTTAAGCTTCACAGCTGTTACAATTGGCCATTTTGTAGAACCACATTTTTGTCTCCACAAAATTAAGGACCATGCAGTGAACGATTTCCCTTGTATAGCAGAGCAAAATGCTACACAAAATGTATCAGTTGCTACAATAGAAAAATCATCATTTGCTACTCAGTATTTGGCATTCAGAGTGCACAAAATAAGTTCACTTTTGATGTGCGAAATTGCTAGATGAAACCGTTCCCTGCTGTGGTAGTTCACAAAGTAAAAGCAAAAACCACAATAAAAAGAATATTTGCGTGAATCATTATATTCTACTTTTAAAACATCTTTCCAACCATATTCATTTCATAACAAATATTTTAACCCTTTAAATGTCAATCAACAACATCTCACACATCATCCAATGAATAAGAAATTGATCCAGGCTTCAACTGCGGTATTTTAAAATTCAAATAGAGATACCCCCGCTCCTCATTGTTAATCCTAGAGGCCAGGAATAATAAAGACGTCTAGATTAATGATTTGACCCTCCAGTAAATACAGACTCCTCCAAGAAGGAAGGTGTATCATTAGTTTTTGGAAAAGTACAATAACGGCTGGGAGGATTGGCACTGGTACGACTTTTATAACCGGAGAGATTTCAGATTGAAACTCATCAAACCTTCTTCTTGTTTATAATTACCGATCCTGTACCACTTTCATAATCTATCAAGTAATAAACCACAAGGGAAATTGACTGGGTAAATTTGAAATAACTTGGGTTGAAAAAAGACAAAATTGACTGGAGGGATTTGAACCAGTGACCTCCGGATAAACATGCCAACGCTCTACCAACTGAGCTATCTAGCCCCCTTGTTGGCAGTCTCTCTTATTTTGTCTCCATTATATGACCTGACAAATCCATCTAAAGTCATCATTTATCAATGGCATATGTCCTTGGTCTTGGGAAGAGTGAACTCATTCCAAATTCCACATCCTCTAGCTTTTAACATTCCCCAAAACAGATAACTTTTATTTTGGTAGTGGATTTTGTAAGCATTTATAATTGGAGTAATTTATGTTTCTTTATTTGTAAAGCTTCACATTTTTGCGCCTTATAGTGTTTGGTGAACACAAGTAAGAAAATAAGATGCCCCCCAACCAATTCAAACATATGTATGCAGCCTACTGTCATGGGTAAAGCTCATTGTGACTTTCCAAGGTTTACACTCTGATTATTAAAGCCCAACTGCATCACAATGGTGAAGGCACAGGAAGAAGATGAGGAAGGACAAAAAAAAAACAGGTGGGAGAACGACAGAACTGGCTGCATCAGTATAACAAATACAGAGGACCTTGCAACTCACTCACTAGACAAACAAATAAGGGATTCTAGAAAAAAAGTATATCTTCTTTCTCCCCCGACAACGACAAAAAACAAACAACTGCAAAGTCAGCCTCTAGACGTCAGCGGTCTGACTCCTGAGCTGAACAATTACAGGCTCTTCTTCAAACATCAAGAAAACACCGCGCTGAGGGACAATATCACCAGAACCAAATTGAATTTAGGTACGTCTCACTGGTGATGGAGACATCGTTATCCGGTGTAAAGAAGGCTAAGAAATTGAATTGAAAAGAGTGATGGCCAAGCGTGTTGATAGAGGGGGTGGGGGGGATAAATCAACCTCAAAAAAGAAGAAATGTGGGAGTTGTGATCGATTTATTTGGTAAGGGTTTGTGTGTTGGCAAGATTCAGTTGGATGGCAGTGTACGTTATTTATTGTACATGCTCTAATTGAGATGAAAAATAGGGTAATGGCGAATCAGAAGAAAGGTTATCGACATAACTTTTCAAAGCAAGCTGACAACATGGGCAATTGTTGAAGACCAGTATCGACGCTATGTCACCCAACATATACATGTGAGAACAAGCTTGTGAAAGTTGAAGCTCAATCGGTCATGAGAGTCACAAGAGAATAGTGAATAAAAAAACCTTAAATGTTTTCACTGGTTTCAAAGATTAGGTTTTGGACTTGTGAGATCAAAGGTAAATGTTTTACTTTTTTCCCCCTCAAAACTTAAGCGTTTGAAGCAAAAATATTTAAAGGGAAGCTGTATACCATGTGCAAAGCTGTGAATAACACGTTCACTCTCTGGCTGCGCTCAAACATGGATCAATGTGGCTGGCTGCCAAATAAAAGGCCTTTACATGCCTGCAGCTCGACCACGTTGTAGTCACGTCCAATTCAGCTTCTCAGCTGTGAGTAGCCATGATTAGCCTCCCAATTAATCCTTCTCATTATTATGAGACAGTTCTCTTCCTGGGCCCTTGTCTCACTGGGCAATTAACAGGCAACCTATTCCAGGCAATCTCCATGAAGAAAAGAAGAACAATCAAGTTTCAAAATTCACACAATTTTCCCGAGAACAGTTAAAAAAAAAAAAACCTGTTAAGAAGCCTGGCTCAAGTGCCATGTTGGAAACGCATGCAGTGCTTTTATTGCCTCCAAGTTGCTTGTCAAACTTGCCTCGTGTGACAAGGCCCTATCTCTCCCTAGCCTTCTCTCAAGACTGATAACGAAATCTTCACCATCAAGCCTAATGCACCACTGTATTAAAACAAAGCAATACACATCCTTGATTTATCGCCTGGGACTTTTATTAAAAAACAGCTCCCTATAAATTACAGGCAAAACAAGTGAAGCTAAACAAACCTGACAGCACATCCTTGATATAGGGCTGCCTTTACATTCAATATAAGGGCAGAATGTCTTTCCAGGACGTGGATGTTAACCATTAAAGGTAAAATATAGGATTGGGAAGCATCAGTAATAATAAAGAATAATCAATAAACAATCGGAAAGTTCCAATCCACCAGAGAAAACTTTTCAATTTAGATACTGTCAAAGTTGACAAAAAAGGGTATTTGAAACCCCCAAATAAATAAATAAATAAATAAATACATACAAAATAATAATAATAAAAATAATAATGAATAAAAAATAAAACAAATAACTAACTAAAATAAAATGTAATACAATAAAATGTCTGAGGGCTGGTGTCCAAGCGCAAATGCTTCCATCACCTCGCCAAACATGAATGGATTCTACGCTCATGTGAAAATACCACAACATTTTGTACCTGTTCTCCATAAGTAGACTCTCCATTCAGCTGAAACTTACACAGGTGACATTGTATCTTTCTTGATAAAATTGCCAATAAATTAGCGTTACGTTGACAAAAACAAATAAATAACCCTCTTCAGAGTCTTCGATATGCACGAGACAGTCTCTTACAGGCTAATTAAAAAATGTCACAGAATCCCTGACAACAACATACACAAATTTTCGGTTGTTTTGACTCAAATGTAAGAACGTAACTTGATGAAACGCTCACAGGGCGATTGGCGGGTTTATTGGCAAAAAAGTAGAACGTGGGACTTAATTTTTCTCTTCCAAAAACCCAAGATGTATTCTCTTTTACAGACGATTTCTTATCACATCTCTGCAGAAAAGTATCACACGCCAAGCGATGCCCTGCGATCGACCGTTTTTCCCTATAAATCTAACCAAATTGGACTACGAGGAATAATTTGAAGGATCCGATCCAATCCTGCGGGATGACAAGACAAATCGTTGACCTCAGCACCGCCAAGCAACGTCGCAAACACCCAATCGATCAATTCTGCAAGTGATTTTTCTTACCCCCCCCCCCTCTGTCTCCTCTCTGCCTTTGGTGAGAAACGGTAATTCTTTTTGAAACAAAACACACGCAAAGAATGTCAGGAAAGAAATCAATAGACAGGGGGCCAAGAACCCTCTGCCGCAAGACTTTATTAGAATTTTTAAAAAGGAGGACCCCTGAGGCCAAAATGTATTTGCCCGGCTGGTTTAGGGGAGACATGTAGCTGTTTCGAATAATCCGTGGGCTCAAGAAAACATAATAGGAAGGAGATTATTAACAAATTGATACTAGAGAATGAATTAGCTCCAGTCATCCATGTCATGTACAAGCCCTGAAGAGACTGGGAGGGAGTTACCAGCCTATGTTACTCATGTATGAGATGTCAAATTCCTAATTCTCGCCAAAACCAGGCAAGTTTAAATCTCTGTGTCTTGCCTTTTGGATGTAAATGTTATTTCAAACTAGGAGCCCGTTTCAAAAAGGCAGCTTCAAAGAAAGTATCGATTAGCAAATATATTGGATGAGCGAAAAGACAATGCTGGGAATTAGCAAGTGCTTCAGACTCTGAAAATCTTGTGCATATTTAAACTGATGCAGTACACAGTTCTGTTTTCTTCACACAATAAAGAAATGTATCTCGGAACCTGTGTATCCAAATGTACCTGGGGAACCCACGGTTCTCAATGCACCTGGGAACTTGCAGTTCCCAAATGTACCAGGAAACCTGCGCTTCCAAATGTAATCTTAAACCTGCAGTTTCTGAATGTAGCTGGGAACGCATATTTCCCAAATGTACCAGGGAACCTGCTGTTTCAAAAGCAACTGAAAACCTGCAGTTCTCAATGTACCTCAGTTCTCCATGTACCTACCCGCGGTTCCCAACTGTACCTGGGAACCGGCAGTTCCAAATGTAACTGAAAACTAGTTTCTAAATCTACCTGGGAGCCCATACATGTAGTTCCCAAGTGTATCAGGGAATCAGTGGTTCCCAAATGTACCTGGGTAACCATGGTTCTAAAATATAACTGAAAACCTTCAGTTTTCCAAAAATGTTTGAATACCTGAGACAGTTGCGCATTTTACTGTTTTTTGCATATGCAGTGTATGTCCTGTTAAAGAGTTTACCAACCATTGCTGGCATGTCACAATGCTCACACATCATGCGCAAGCTTCGTCTCCTTTCACGTTAGCCCTTTGTATAGCCGTGTTAATATCATTTGGCGAAGGTCCTTGTGATGCGTAATTAAATGAACACTGTGTACAATGTATGGAATACTGCCTACCCTGTCTACCCACATTCATCTCCATCAAGAGGTGGCTGGCTAAAAAAAAATTAAAAAAACTAAACAAACAAAAAACGCCCCCCAAAACGTTACAAATTTTACCAGTGTAATATTATTCCTTTAAGATACATAATGCACGGCGGCGGCAAGTCCCCTTCTACGGCTCTGTCCACTCTCTTTCTATATCCCTGGCTGCTCACTTCACAGTCTTGTACACTGCCACTTAGCGAAATTGAAGACTTCACTTAGAGAGTACTTCACAGTTACAAGATTGAGTGAGTGGCTAGAGTTAGAACTAGATGATCCTACCTAGGACTGACGGACAGACTGACTGACAAAATGCACCTACTATCTCAGTATAGCCCTATAGAAATAACTATCCCAGGCAACTTATTCTCATTTGGGTTCAATTTGTCATAGGGTGACAAAGATTTGCCTTCCCCCCTGTAAGCCGGTGAGAGGTGATGGCAAGTGTTATGGACAAATCCACTTTTGACTCCGATGAGAATGGAATCATTTATAAAAACTAGAGTTTCAGCGTTTGTAACAATACAGACGCTAGGCAAATGGGAATAGAAAAGATGGTTGAACCATTTCCTAACAGATGGGGAGGTAAAGTTTCCTATTTCATTGGAAAAATACAAAAATAATTTTGTTAAAACCCTATAATAAAAATTGTTGCCCAAATCATGAAGACAAATTGAAGTCATTTTTTGAACAAGCAACCCTTTTGTCAACACTACAGCTCTAGTGAAGATTAGTCATCTTGGAACAAAACAAAGATGCATTACATTAATATTCATGTGATAATTGTTTTGGTTTTAAAGACTTGCAGTGATAATAATTTAAATATTACTAACAACAAAAATGTAGATTGAAGGAGTTTGCCAGGGTTAGCGTGAAAAGGTCAGACAAACTTTCCTAGGAATTTCCTGGGAAATTCGTGTAGTGTGAAAGGGGTTTTTAACACAATGAGCGTAAATTTGTCCACATCCTATAACCGACCTTCAACACAGGTACAAGGTCATACAAGCCGTGATTAATGAGGAACAATTTCTTTGACACCATGACCAAGCGAGCAGCGGAATCTTGGATATGCTGAAGACGAGCAATCTGATCTTGAGGGAGGTCAAACAAAATAGAGTTTCCAATATCTATACTGGCGGCTATAAAACCGTGTTTTAACGCTACATACCAAGTGTGGACCTGAGAACAAAAGAGGTCCACATGATGTAGGGATGTAGGGACATAAAACACTATGTGGGATTACCCATGCCCACATAGTGTTTTTTACAGTGTTGAAGAATATGATTTTCCTTAAATGTACAGAACAAAGGAACGTCGACAGAGTGACTACAACACAGAGGTGTGTGAATCGCTGTGAGTGTAAGCTGTCAATGTCGTAACTGTCTGGACATCCCCTTTGATTTGTGAAGGGCTGATGTTAGGGTCAGATCCAGCATCAGCGCTGAAATGTCCTCATGTACATCATCAAGACACATCTGGTGGTCTCAGAGTATGAATCCAATGTTTGGGTTTATGGTGAGAGGTGTTGAAAATAACAGTGGA
>CM021528.1:17338357-17356883 GCA_010994315.2 Pisaster ochraceus
ACCATAGAGCAAGATACAACACTTATCCACCAAGTCCAATGAGTCTTTTTCCATACAATTGAGAAGACTTGCATTAGTTACGGCTGGCTGGTGAATGAAACTGCTCACCTGATAACTTATTCTCATAAAACACACTCAATAATAAAAGCACATCACATACAGGCATCTCAAAGTGCTCATTATTTTATGACATATCAGTTACACAGTGTTATTTTTTTATTTATGAACCCCAACTCCATAGCACCTTCAGCATGTACAATGTATAAGTTGCTGCAGTGCAGTCTGCAGTCAACATAGCCGGACACACCAGGGTGTTTTGACACACAGGACCTACAAGTGCCATGACCGGGACCAAAGCTTGAGCCCACTCAGCCACAAAACTACTTCTCACCCTGACCATCATTTCTCTCTGTGAGAAAAACAGTCATGAATACTAGCAGTACAGAAACAAAACTTACAAACAAAAAAAGTAAAATAAAACAATCCTGCTGTCTATAGCCATAACTGTAGCCATAGCCGTAGGCCGTAGCCACCAATTTGGACATGGCATAAGTCTCTACATTACATGTACAAAAGCAACCTCCAAACCCTGAAGTGTGAAGTTTCTCACTAGTCAGTGCCAGCCTTCAAACCCTCAAACGCCAAGACTCTCACAATAGACCAAGAGGACAACCTGCAACTCCATCACCTCATAGTTTCTTGAAGATAAAACCTTGTGTCACATTCACCATCTTGATATGAGTTTCTTGAAGAAGAAAATCTCCCATCTCCAGGCCTGATGCTTTGTTTTTTTGAAAGGGTAAGGGCACCAAGGCATTTTCTACGTTCTCAAGTGCATCTCTACAAGCAAATTATAAATTTCTATTGGAACGTTTCAAGGGACACCAAGGCAATGACCACGCCCCGCGCAGGCAATTGCCTCTGTTGCCTCCATGAAGCATCAAGCCTGCACCTCTATCCTCAACCTACTACACTCTTTACAGTAGTTTCTACAAATCTCCTGAAACTAAATTTACCTTGAATACCTATTTTTAATCTCCTGCAAACTTGATGACTTCCCCATCCCAGGGGTTAATCATTTAATGTTTGCTTCCTTTTGCCTGGTGTTTTTAAATAGTGGTTATCTATTTTGTACCAATAAATTTGTTAAGTTGTCTCGTTGGGTCCCATTTGAGGCCAGTGGATCCCGCTGATTGGGCCACCAAACCTTTAAATTAAGAGTAACCAAAAAGAAAGCAGGTATCGCTTTATCCACTTTGAAACATGTGGCATCCTCCTCCCCAGGGCCTCATCATTGAGATTCTACCTATCTCAATACCTCGGCAATCTGAAAGACAACTCAAAACACTTACCTTAGGATACTTGTGACATAGGAATATGAGAAGATGGAGCAAGCTTTTTCCTCTAGTTACACCGGGGAATAAAACCAAGCCGCAAAATCTGCAGGAAAATATGAAAAACAACGGAAAGGGATAATTACCGGGTACGAGTGACTCGTGGATGCGTTGACGAAACAAAATCTGCTCGCTGTGAAAAACAGGGTATGAGTATGTGTACAGGATTGAGGGGTTTTAATTGCGGATGGAAAAAGGAAAAAATAACAATTATGGGAGAGTAATTTAAGAGGCATGTAGGCTGATGTCATGGGAGGAGAAGGGGATGGGGGTGCCTGATGGGTTCAAGAAAGAATGTTGGTTAGAAAATGTAGGGAAGAGTGCAGAATATTAATTCCAGACTTGTAGAGTTTCCCGCCGAAATCAAACGAAACAACGGAACCTTTACTGTTACATTTTGGCGGAATTCTATTGCATCATGCAAAATTAACTGTCAATGACGAAGCTGGAAAGTTGAGTTGACGATAAATGACCTTAAAATTAAATAGGTCAGTCACGGATGTTCAGTTATTTCATTGAGACTAACAATTCTAGTACACAACATATGGCTATTTATTTGTGGACATATAGGATTAGAGGATTTGTAAGATTTTCATTTCATTTCATTTAAAAAAAATTAAAAACTTGTTTATACATGGTAGCCCATTCAACCAAAGTTTTTTTTCAAGGGGACATGTTGCATAATAACAATTTGCGAAATACACAGAGTAAAATAGAAAATATATTCAAAAGAAAAAACAAATTATACATCACAATTACAATCACTTACAAATAGAAATAGAAATCAAACAAGAAGATATGTAAGTTACGTTAAGCAATTACTGAGAAATGGAAAAGATTTACTTAAACGCAGAGAACAAAAAAAAGTAAACTTTTTCATAGAGCAGTGGGGAATAAATACATATCAATCATCTATTCAAAATATTTAGCAAAATACTGTATTTTGTCAAATGAGATCAGACCGAACATCTTCAGCAGAAGCAGTAAGTACAGGTAAAAATACCATGAAATAATATTAGATGCAAACAGATATTTTCTTTTTGAAATATTTCACTTCACTTTTCACTTTGAATATTGGCGTCTACATAGAGTTCCAAGTAGTTGTCCCTCTGTAGCTAACACTGCGTTTTAGAGACTCTGTTTTAGGCATTAGGACGGAAACAGACACATTACTTATCTTCAATGCATAGCCTGTTGGTCAAATATTGTGGCAGGCACATGATTATGGATTACTAAGTACATGGCGGCATCGTGCTGGCGTCTTTTTGCATTAAGAGAAATCCAATTGAGCTCTTTCAGATTAACACTACTCGGAACACTCCAGCCGACATTTCTAATAATACCAGAGCTTGCCAAAACTTGCAATCAGGACAATTTTGGACAATAATCAGGGAGATATTTAGAACTAAATTCAACATGATAGGGACAGTTTCCACAATCAGCGAATGCTAAATGATGATGATGATGAGCTCGGTGGTCTAGTGGTAAGACATCTGCTCTAGCAATGCAAAGGTAGTGGGTTCGAATCCCACCCAAGTGATTTGCCTTTGAATTTGTTCACAAAAGTACTGAGTATAACAATACAAATCGGTGTAAGGATAAAACCAAATTATATTATTTATCCCCGATGCAAAAAATTCACATCTATTAAATGGAAAGATTGGTTTATTTCCAGGGAACTTTCTGCAGAATTAGTGAGAGTTGGTGCTCTGTAAAAGCTTTTGAAGCTTTTCTTGGAGTGTAACCCCACAGTTTCCCTACACTATATCACAGTAATTCAAATACAAGAGAACAATGGCATTGTATTCTGTGACATCTATTTCAACAAGATCCTGCTTTACCTTTAAAAATGAAATCTCCTGTGGACAGTAAATGGGAACATATCCCCTGACACAAAAGGCTGAGACCCAGTGCCCCTGATAACATGTTGGTATGCCGTAAACATGATAACACACCTGTGGTTGGCATGAGTTACCAGGGTAATCACAACATTGGAGGGAAGGGGGGTGGTGGTGATAATTTGACCCACATTTCTGTCCGCGAGTTACAGACAAAGTGCAGGGTTTTATTTTATTTACAAGTGCAAATATTATTCAAGATTGCTACAGGCCTGCCCAAACTGCGACTGGGATACCATTTGATCATTTTAAACTTTTCACTTTTTAAAAAAGGGCTCTTGTCTAGAGTGTGCTGAGATAATTGTATGTGGTGCACTTAAAACAATAAATTATTAGATCTGATCAGATTAGCCCGGTCAGCCAATTTGTCTAGCCACCTGTCACTTAAGTAAGGCTGTCAAGCATTACTGACTCGCTTAAAAAACAGGGCCCAATTTCATAGAGCTGCTTAAGCACAAAAATGTGCTAAGCACAACAAAATTTTGCTTACCAGAATAAGGTTACCAGCCAAACTGCGATGTCACGTGTACAATTTGTGACTGGTATCCTGCTCATTTCTGCTTAGCAGGAAATTGTTAAGCATTATTTTCTGCTTAAGCAACTCTATGAAATTGGGCCCTGCTCATGATACTACCATGGCATCACAATAGAGCATCCACTCTTATAAATGAGGCAGATATAGATGGAGTTGTTTAGAACAGTAAATGAGAATTCTGTAAGTGATGCAGTGATGCTTGACGGCTTACTTATAAAGTAACGGAGGTCTCGTCCAAGCAGGTAGCCAAGTTGACTAGTCCTAAAGTAAATATCAAGTAATAAACTACAAGGGTTCAAACTCAAATTAGTCCTAAAGTAGTCATCATATGAGTTTTCACTGAGTGGAATAAACTCAGAACTGAATAAATTATCAGCACATATAGAAAATGCAACTAAGTACAGATTCATTTTAAAGCAGCTTTAGCTAAAATCAACCTTAAAAAGGTAGGGTCATACTTTGGTTAGGACTTTGAAAAAAATATGTGTTATTTCTTGTCTTCAAAGCGTACTTGTTTGATAATCTTGTTTATTTCCTTTAAATGTGTCGGGGATTAACTGCTACAATTGCTCAGTTCTTCCACATAGTACACAAGTACTGGACTTTGGTCCATTGGGTGTTTTGAGTCAAGGGGTGGATTTCACAAAGAGTTAAGACTAGTCTTATCTCGAGTTAGGATGAGTTACTCGTCCTAACTTAGGACTAGCCTTAAGTTTTTAATAACTCCTAGGACCAGTCCTAAGTTAGGACTATCTTTGTGAAATCGACCCCAGGCTTGTCAGATGTTTTACAGGCAAGTCAAGCAGACAGCTGACAAACTGGCAGGAAAAAAAGAGTTAATGGTGATTTCAGTCAATGGGAGGAACCTGGATATACTGAACCTGCATGACCCGGAACTTACTTCCTGCAAACTTACACATACAGGAGGCCAGGGTAAGGGAGATCAACTTGAAAACAGTCTAGGACAAGCTGTTCCCCTCTCTCCTGTCTGACTCTGTATTGAAGCCTGGGGGTGTACTGTAAGCGACCCATTTCGCACGCCTACTCAAAATTGATTCATCACTTCACTTTAACATTTACAATTCCTGTATCTTTGCAGCAAAAATAGTTGATTTTTAAAATTATAAACAGCTGAAAGGTTTTTTGCAAACACCAGGCCTCAGGCATTACTCAAGGGCCACGCAGGCCATGGCCTCAATTGCCCTGGTCCTGGCCTTGGAGCCCATTCAGAAGTTTCCCCAATAGACTTTAAGATTTTCCAATAAAAGTGCCCTTCGCAAAATGAAAATGGCCTTGCCCTCTCAAAGATGAAATTCTAGGCCCGCAAATACAAATACTAAAAACACTGTAATGTGCCTTTGAAGACCTTTAATTTCTAGGTCTTTACCACAAAAGTATGGTACTTTTTTTATAAACCAGTTGAAAAGTTTTTGCAGAACAAACGTAACATTTGTTCTCTAAAATGTGGAGGAAAATACCATCATAATCAAACATTCTATAATACTATTCACTCTTAACACCTAGTGTTCCATCACAAATAATCCACCAAAAACATATTCCATAATACTTTGAAATAAAACCTCCAAAGAAATATCATCAAATAAAAACAAATTTGTATAACAATATCATTTACACCAAGAAAATAAACACATGATTATATTGACAAAATTTGAAAAATCTTCTGAGCTCGATTACAAAAAATCCCCTCCAAAACATACTGCATAATATTTTTGAAATAAAGCATGGAACGTTTGTCATCGTTCAAGCATGTATGAAATATCATTCACACCAAAATGGACAGTTGATATGCAATGGTCTGCCAGCCCCCTCAGCCAATGTCACCCACTCCACAAGTTGATTTACATTCTCAGGGTTTCTTATCCGTCCCAGTTAATAAACTAATTTATTGCAGCCAAATCATTTCTCAAGCTGGCTGGATCGGGAGATTTCAGAGAGGGAGTAAGAGAGGGGGGAAGACGAGAGACTTGCATTTGTGTCACAGCACGCTGCACCCCAGTAGGTTAACGATGTGTCACAGGCAGCCATGGGGGCAGGCTGGGAAAATAAACCAGGGCTTGCTGACGCCTTAAACATGCTGGAATTCCTTTTGGGGACGCTGGGCTTTCAGATCCAAGATGTTGTCAACTACAAGGTTTTGTAAGTTGGGGGTTGGGGGGGGAACATCCGCTGTTCCAAATTTAATTTTAAAATGACAAGCATGTAAAACTAGAAAGTCAATCAGTCCATAAAAATAAAAAATAGTTTGTTGATGCGATTTGATTTTCCAATGACACCCAAATGAAATTTAATTGGATTATATTTGTGAGTACTTCTGACAAGATTGTATTTGAATCTGCCTGGATAAAGTGCATTAACTTTTGTTTCATATCAGCCCCATGTCAGACATGCTGGACATAAACTTGGCACACAACGCCAAGACATTTTAGTGGACGTTTTGTAGGTGTAAACAAACACACTACTTTCAAATAAATAAATGATACTTTCTGCATCTAGGCCAACCCGCAACCATCAATCTTCAGTCTTTATTTATCCCTCTAGTTCCTAGTGAGTTTTAGAAGTTGTGGGAAACCTCATGGGGTTCAAAGGTCACGACTTTTAGCACTGGAATGAGTGAGGAATATTAATATGTGTGAATGGATTTGTTTGGAAAACGACAGTGAGTGGCTAAATCATAGGACTTGTTGTCACGGTGACGATTTCCTTGCAAAATGTCAACTGTTCAGAAATGAAAAAGGTTTCTAGGACAACCAGGTCACCATGACAATTAAAGCTCTCTGTTGTAATCTGTATTGGTGAAAAATACAGGACAGGGATTGTTTTCTTAAAGGTCAACTCCCATTGCTAAAAAAAATGGCAAATTACATAAAGCCTACATGTACCGGGAATGCAGTAAAAGTAGTCCCTTTAAAGGTAGGGTCAAAGGTTGTTGTTTTTTGTCAATGTAATGCTGATAATAAATTAGCAATACAAGTCACATGTGAAAGTTTCAGCTGAATACAGTGCCTACTTGTTGAGAAAATGACACAAAACTGTCACGGTATTTTCATCAAGAACATCAAAACAATCCGCCTTTAGTGAGGTGACAGCGGGTAGCAACCACATCTCTGGCCGCAGCATTGGCAAACGGACACCACTGTACTTTGACTCTTCAAAAGTCACCTTTATAGGCAATCTTTGGAGATTCAAAATTGTTGATATACTTTTATTGACTTTTATTGATATCTAATCAACAAGGGGGGTGGCAACGAAATAATTTTGCAGCATACTTACTACCTTTAACATATTTTTAAAAAAGAAGGCTTCCGGATAAAAATTGTACAAAAATTGTTAGGGTCATTACTAAAGTATGACCCTACCTTCGTGGTGTGTTGTGGCCAAGTGGTCTAGTTTACTGGACCCAAGCCCTGGTGTTGTCAGCAGCGGAGTGTGGGTTCGAATCCTGGTCATGACACTTGTGTCCTTGAGCAAGGCACTTAACCATAATTGCTTCGTAAAAAGTTGGGAAGGTAGTGCATTCTGCTCTACCAGCCAGGCTCCTAGTGGATGATACCCATGCCTACATCCTTACAGACTGTGAAGGGGGTAACCCAGTTTCAGCCCCAGGAGTAGGTGGCAAGGTGCCCCAGGTGACAGTTGATCTGGGTTGATAGCCCAAATCAACTAAGTGTAGCCCTCACCTTGAAGTGATCATCCAAGAATGTACTGTTAGGCAATCTCTCAAATAATTTTTTTAAAACCTTGCTACATCTGCGCTGAGTTGTCTTTCCTTTTATAAAGGGGAGGTTTTCCTACTCTTCCAAAACAAAATATTATTCTGAAATGAATTTCTACCTTCTGTCCCACAGTCCATGGATGAATCAGCCCAATTTGTTTGATCGGATTCTGACATAACACATACACTCTGGTTTACTTAGTACTGTATTAGAGCCCACAGCAAGAGACTGACACGGCACAGTGTGCAGTGGTGTGAACGATGCCTCAGATGTCACTAGGGGGCAGGCTTGATGATGTCATGTGTCATCATAACCAGTGGAGTCCTAGGGTTACTCGTGAGATGAGACAGAACTGTTGATTTTAGAGCTTTAATTGAATCATGTCAAATAAATATGTCACTAGACATATGATATTTCATCTTGTGGTGCACACAGCATTTTGAAAATGCAGGGGGTGGCGTCTCATAATTCATGGAGTCATAATAGTTCATCTTCAATCAATTTACATCACTTAAATGCAATCTGACAGTACAATTTGTTTAAACTACTTCTAAAAAAACCTTTATTGTTTATTTCTTCATTACCATTATTTGTATTTATTTATTTATTTGCTTCTATTCTACTTTATTTTATTACTTTTTTGTAAAGGGGAGATTTGGAGTCAGTGACGCAAAAATTGCTGTCAAAATTGGTTCACATTTGTGACCAGTGACTTTTCAATTTTGAGTTTTAATATTTTCAAATTGTCTAATTAATTAGCTTTTTGAGTGACTGCTTGTAAAACTTTAATGTGGATGATTTGTCCCAATAATCCCCAACCTCGTTCCCAGGGGTGATCGATTTCGCTGCGCCATTTGGTTTTGGTTCATTGAAATGTGCCAGTATGTACATGTATGGCACGTTTTAATTAGGCCTGTGTGGCCGATTCCACTCTACGCGCCCGCTCAAGTATGGCAGCCCACAAAAGAGGCATCAAGTCAAAGAGCAACTGGTCATACTACAAGCGTCCTACAAGCATCCTATAAGCGTCCCACAATACAAGCATCCTACAAGTGCCCGATACAAGCGCTCAAAAGTTTTTAACAAGCATGCACACAGGGCAATCACTTTTGGGAGCCAATCAGCAATGCGTTTCAGCACATTCCTACTAGGGTTGAGTGACGAGAGGTATCGATACGGCGTGCTGCCCATGGTAGCGAGGCTGCAGTAACAAGTCAACCAGACCAAAGACGCAGGAAGATAGAATGATGATGCTTTCAGGTTTTGGGTGATACCAATGGTTTGTAGGGAGCTTATCACGGTGCTGCTAACTGTGGGCTTCATTTCACAAACTTTCCATGATGTTTCATTGACTTCAATCTTCCCAGTTCATTTCAACCAATAATTCATCAAAGGTTTTAAAAATATCTCTATCATAAATTGATAAGATTTATTATTCAAGCATTATTAGATGAATACTTAAGCATTATAAGATGATTAGAATGAAATCAAAAACTCAACGATTCCATACAAAAATGACTAATAAAGCAGTGTTTACAGGAAATGCAGGATTGCAACTTTGTCCAGGTTTCCTGATGAAGTGTCACATTTCTAGATTATACATGGTAAATTTGCATCGATTCGGGATAAAGAATATGATTTGGTTTTACCCATAAACCCATGTGTGTAAAACACTGCATACTTAGTACTTTTCAGAGTCCTGTGTTAAAATCCCACAGGATACTACTTAGGTGGGATTGGAACCCACAAACTTTGTCATTCTGGAGCAGATGTCTTACCACTAGACCACCAAGATTGCCCGGTAGTTAGAGGCAGTTTGAATCTTAGGTTCTAGTCTCTTCACTCAGCGGACTACAAACATTTGTACAGTTAAAACTCACCACAGTTGAAGATAACATTTACTTACGAACAACTAATACCTGCTGTCGCAGCGTCGTGACAAGCATTGACATGAAACGCAAAACCATGGAATGTGTGATACAATTTGTTGCCCTAATTCTGCAAAGTGTTTCATGTCGAGCAGGCACATTCAAGTGGGACCTAAGTGCTACTGACTTTTTAACATTACTCTGGTTTATCTCCTTTAGGAAAGACGAAAACAAAATGTTAAATGGAATAACATTTTAACACGTAATTGGTTCAGGAGTTCATTTGTGTCAATGCTCTTGTTTTTAACAAACACCCATGGTCCTATTTTAGAGGGGAACAAAAAAGTTATGTTTTGTCAGGAATTTTCGGCATGCTCAAATGCAAGTATTTTGATCGCTGAAATAAGCAACAGTTATTTATTTATTTGATTTGCTTTATTATATTTCAGAAGCTATTCTTGACTTTTAAAATATTTCAGTCAAAATAGACTTCCTGAGGATTAGTATTTCAGGCGACAATATTTCTCTGGATAATTTATACTGGTATGAACTTTATAAGTGTCGTGGCTGAGGGGCTAAGGGCATCAGACTCAAGCTCTGGTTTTTCTGATCAGCAGAGTGTGGGTTCGAGTCCCGGTCGTGACACTTGTATCCTTGAGTAAGGTACTTTACCATACTTGCTTCGTCCTTTTGGGTCCCATACACTAGGATTGGGCGTGCACATAAAAGAACCCAGAACACTTATCATGGAAGAGTAGGGGTCTCTGGTTCACACTGCAAAAACCTTTTACAGGTTTCCTCAGGCTTGCGAGCTGCAGTGATTAAGTTCACTGATGAGGCATCCTTAGTTTCATTACCATATTAATAACCTTTGCTTTTCAATTGAACAGATGAATGTTTTTTTTTTCCCCGATGATCACCAATCCAGTAATGTCTCTAAGATGACGTTTATCTGAAATATGTATGGGCTAACGGATCAGGAATTTGAACTCCTCCAGAGATTCAGCCTGATACCTTCATCAATCTATAAGTCTGCATATTTCTTGTCATCGGCTTTCCTCGCCGATCCAATCAAAGACAAACAAACTATATGGATAGATACCTTATGTTTCAACTTCCCAAGATCGCTGCAACAACAAAAAACCCAGACGTGAATGTCCAGATGTGGACTGATTTTCATTTTCTGTACATTTCCATTTCCTAAGTTGATGAAATTTTCACCAATCCATCAGTCGTCATAATTCTAGTGGTCGGCTATCCTCTCTGACCCAATCAAAAATGGCTGGATAGCTAAACTTTTCAAACTTCCCAATTATTGTTGTTACTTCAATTTTATCTTAAATACGCAGATTACCTTTGTTGTGCCTGTTGCTTGTCTCCAAGTGTTCTGCTCATTTAAAAGAGTGGTACAGAGTAGTTGTTACCGACAATTCCTTTAATTTAAAAACTTTCAGTTTTCCAGAAACCAACCCCTAACCTAACATTGAGAACTTCCTAACATTTTGGTGTTCAGGCATAGCAACTTACTCCTGGTAAAAGGGTCTCCTATAAATAAACTATATTTTCAAGTTGGAACTTTACAAAGGTAAATGGCAGCAAAAGCAAGAAGGACCTACGGCAATTGCTGTGGGTACCTAAGTTAATTAGACCTGACGGTGTGTGTGAGGTAGGAATGCAAATTTAAACAAGCGATAACTCACGGTTGATTCACGTGTCACCCCGGCGCTGTCAAGGTACAATGGGGTGACATAAGGCTACAACCCCAACCTCCAGTCAACACCTGTTTCAGGTGTGGATCCAGACATTTTATGAAAAAACTGAAAAAGTTACTGGGCGTTAGTGATGACTATGGATTTAACGCAAGCAGGCAATAGGAATTGAGAGTCTATTGTGAGACAAGGCATATTATTATGTGATGGCACAAATTTAATAATAGAAAAAATAGCAAAGCTGTCAAGAGCGGGGAGAGAGCCAACTAAACCCTGGATACCTGCCTGTTTTTAGTCTTGCATTTGTCTCTTCAAATATTTAGGGTAAAACTGCATGAGACATTATTTTTACAAGATCCTCCAAGTCAAACTCGAGATATTAAGCCCCTCAGCCCTCTAAACTATTCAGTGTATTGATGACGACTGGAGCACACTAGTCAAAACATTTGAGTACAAACCAAGGCTCTCTTCAGAGCCAACAGTTCCTTCTAGAAAATATCAGTACAGAGAGTATACCCCTAAGAATTATACTAATATTTTGTGTTATTGTTTTACATGCTTCTAAAGTACCTTCAGCACCTTCAGCCATCTATTTCTCAAAGATGAGAGACTTAGAAGTGGAAAAGAGTCTTTCAGAGGACATGTCTGTCAGAGGGAATGATAGTCCCAGTGCTTGTAACCACTTCACACTGAAAGTGCTTTTGAATTTGAAAAGTTACCTTTAGCTGTGTAATTCTACGGGGGTGTGAGTTAAAAAAAGGAAAAAAACAAAGATTAAACCTGACAAATGTGTGGTAGTTTCCTCTTAGTCTGGGGACAAAGCCTCTTTAACATACAGGATTGATCCATTTTAGAAGTTTGCAGACTCTACACAACATTGTGAGTAGAAATCTAGAGGACTGGTCAAAACAATGACTTTGTCATGTTCCCCTATGAGGTTCTTAGTCAGGGGAGATCAGTCCAAAAACCCGATAGTCAGGAAATATCCTGACAGCGCACATCCCTGATATCTCAGAATCATTCCGAAACCAGCTTGAAGAAAATAACTCTCTGGCCAGACTAGGCAAATGTTACATGGAAGTAATGAACTATGTACTACTTCCATCCTCCCACTCATTCTAAACTTCACCTTAATTAAAGGGTGTACTGTGGAGATGTGCACATAACTTACTTTGACAACTTAGCAAATACTAGAAACGTGCACATTAGCATAGCCAGGGAGTGGTCTAGTTGCTGGCAAAGTTTGGTAGCTAACGAAACCAGCATGAACCCAGCCTCGCTACCATGGGCAGCGCGCCGTAGTCTCTCACACAGAATGGATCAACCACAGGACTAATTAAAATATCCAATATATTTGGATATTTTGAAGTCACACTTCCAGGGGTTACAATCGAGCAAGGCATTTTGGGAAAGAAACAAAATGGCGCGTCGAGATCGTACACCACTGGGAATGAGGTTGGCATGAATTTCATTCCGTGGCTACTACATGGGCCTTCCCAGTATTCACCAAGTTGTCCATGGTACATGTAGATGCTCATGATGGACAACTTCCCTCCACATAACTTGGCTTGAAATGTTACAGTTTGTGTAGAAATGAGTGAGACAACTAGTTCTGGTCAATGCTAGTCCAAAACCTGATGCATGAAAACAGTGAAAACGGCTAAGGCTGTTTTTCCCCCCACTATATTTTCTCATGACTCCAACGATCGATCAAGCTTAAACTTTCACAGGTTTTTTCATTTCATGTATATGTTGGGACACTCAAAGCTACTTACAAATGTTGTCCATTTTGGTTGTTGTTGTTTTGGGTTGTTGATGTTGTTGTTATTGTGTTTTGGGGGACAAGAAACTTTGGGCTGAATTGAAGAAGACCCCTGAATGCTGGTTTGTGGTTCAGCCAGAGCTCAGTACAGTATCCCTTTTTCATAAACTGGGGACCATTAACTCTTGGCTCAAGTTCAAGACAGCTGGCAGCTGAACTGAGTCATTTTTTCAAGTAGCAGTTTAATGCTTTGGGGGGGGGGGGGAGAAGTCTGCCAAACCTTTACCAAACACACCACTAGAGGGAGGTTTTTGGATTCTTAATGGTGGTGCCATGACAATGCAGAAGTTTTTGGGAGGGGGGGTTTGCGATTGTGGCTCATGAAATGTTATTTGGGTGCAGTGCTTTTATTTTATTTTATTTGTTGAAGGGGAATGGATTTAAGCTGAATTTGTCCTTAATGGCATAATAATAATTGCCCCCATGGAAAAAAGTAGGGACGTTTTGTTGCATATAAGAATAATATATGAATAATATATGGTATAAGCTAAGTTATGGGCTTTTCAGGGCTATTGAATACGAATTTTACTGCTTTTTCTGGGGGCAAAAAATATTGGAAATCAGATTAAAGAATATGCTATCTGGCTATTGAGTATATTCATAGAGAAGCTCAGGGTAGTCTCGGATTGTTTTCTATAACTGTAATATTCACTAATTTTCTGAACTGATAGCAAATAAGAAATATCTCAGATTAAGAGAAAAACTATTCACGCTAGCGCTTTTTTAAAAACCAACAATATCAGACTCATTGTCTTCATGTCTTTCCTGAAAACCTTTGAAAAGTATTCCCCCCAAAAAAAAAAAAATAATAATAATAATAAATAAATAAATAAATTTTAAAAATCCCTAGGCTAAATAAAATATACTTAAATATTCCAACTTCAATTCAACTACTCTTGCGACTTACAAGACATATGTTAACAATGATCCAATTAAAACATCCAATACACACCTCAAATAATGGTGGCAAATGAATCCAAAATGCAATCTGACTAATGCTATGTACATAGTACACACAGACTTACACTCCTGGGCAATCGAAGGGCTCTGAAATAATTTGAGGTTTACACAAGAAAAAGTTTGACAAGATTCCACTTGACAGCTGCCAAATATGCAGCAATCCGGATAGGGATGTTTGTTTGAAATCTACACACAGACATGACAGGGATACGAATGCCTGGAGATTTGAAAGTTGGAAGGGATAGGGACAGAAAGCCAAGGAAACTAGGCTCTGGTAATAGGAGCTATGTGGGAATGCTGATCCTCTAAATAATACTGTTAGGGTTCATTCTAGACAGGGTTGGGTATTTAAAACAGTTTAACTGTAAACAAATATTTAATTTGTTTCTATTTTCCTAAACAGTTAAACGAAGCCAACAATAATATATATAAAAACTTCCTTTTCTTTTAAAATGTTAGCCCCAGACACTTTCCAGGAAAAATAACTGAAATCTCTTTTGTTGATGGAATGTTTCTTTATCCCCTACAAATGTGTTGCAATATTTCCACTCCCCTAAAATTTGTTGTCCATTTTGCTTTGTATGCCCCCACTGGTTTGTTGTTTTGTGACAAAAGACTGGATTACGTTGGTCTATTTTAACAGATGGGCTCATAATTGGGATTAGAAATCGGTAGAAATGGTTAAATGGTATGGTTAAATGGAAGTAACAATTTCCGTTTAAGCAATTGGGAAAAGAGACGTAGATGAAGGACTGTAATTCTGGAAGCTCCATGGATAGGTTTCATTCAGAAACTCTATGGTTATAAAATTAATACTAATGCCAGTGCTACTCAGGAATCTTTCCAGCCGGAACACTATCAAAGTTGAGGATATAGCTTTTGAAAACCCCCCCAAATCACCGTTGGCTATTTAGATTGAAAACAACCCACAGAATTCCAGACTAAAAACATAAAACAATTATTTTTGTCACTGACAAATGTCATCGCCTAATTTGCTGGGATTTTCACAGGTTGGATGAATGGTTTACAATTTTCACCACCAGAACAAAATGTGAAAATTTACATTTGTAACCCGACTACCCTCTCAAATTTACGAGACTTCACTCTCGTCTTTCGGGTCCCATTAACAGCGCTGCGATGCGCCTGATCAAATAACTCCAAAAAGGTCACCCAAAACCGTGTATAATCAAAATCATCTTTGACATACAGGGATCTGACAAGCATTCCTTGCTGTGGAGCCTCTTCATATATTGGATGTAATGACGCACTCACCTCTTAAATGCTAGATTTGAACTGATTAGGCTAGTACTAGTAGTAGCCATATCTGAAATGTTTAGTGTGTGTAAAGTTAGTATAAGAAGAGGGTCGATCATCAACACAGATTTGCTTTTCAGATTGTAGTGTTTTGGGGATGAAATTTTCAGGAATGACACCTAACAATCAATCATGTTTTTCATACTTGAATAAAATTTAGGTCGACTGTCGTAAATTATCTCACAGAGCTGCAAAGTCTGGTCATGTCAAATAAACTGGTAATGTTTCAGATTATTAAGAAGTAACTATTACTAGTAAACTTGCAGGTACAACCATGTGTAAATCTCTGTTGGAAGGAGTGTTAGCTCTGGTGGTCTTGACATTTCAAACAGCATACTCTGCTCATTTTAGATAAGCTTTTCAGTTTCCTAACAGCATATGGATAATTATAAACGAAGGGAAAGGAACTATTTTTGTCTAACATCGTTATAGTCTTGGCTCCATTTCATATAAAAGTGGAAGACAAGTAGCGCAATCAAGATCAAGACATGGAAAATGAGAAACAGGTTTGAGCCGACCTAGAGTACCCCACCCTCGTACTACAACGGATGAAGATAGTTCAGACCCATCTTCATGAGTCCGATGACCCTCCATGAGCCATTTAGGTCTCAGGGAGGGCAATCCTTCCGCATGGTAAAGGTAGAGAGGAGAGTAAATACACAGAGGTGACATGCCATCAATGTGGGATTCATCATTAACCCATCCGTAAAGACTCCCTATTAATGAAACAGGCTTCTTCTTGTTCATTCAATATCCACCTCCCACTATTGATGACATGAACCCGCGATGCCACAAACATTTCACTCCTGTGAACTGCAAACTAAAGTTTCGCGTACCTTCTACTCAGTGCGGGAAATTTCAGACAAAGTGCAGGAGTGAAAATCATCTGTACAAACAGCAAATAAAACTTGATGTTTTTCAATCAGAGAGTGCACTGATTATTAAAGTGTTACTAGAGCGTTTTTTGCAACAGTTCAATTTTGAAGGGGGAACAAAAATGCAGAGCAAACAGAAATGTGCATACATCAATATGTTTTTCATTTTTCTATGGTATTATAAAGGAAGATGTTGTATGCCTTTATACAGAGTGAAATCCCATAGTACACGTGTTATTAGGAATATAACAATACATTGACGATAAACATAATAAAGTAGTTTTTATGATGGTAGTGTTTGTTCCACATATTTTCACAATCTAATATAAATGCAAACACATGAAGTTTGTGCGCTTGTTTTATTATTCCTTGTGCAGTCTCCAAAAGGACACTATTTCGGCATTTTAAAGTCTCATTTACACTTCACATGCATGAGTACTTCTGCAGGCCTTTGTTGCATTGCTTACATGCACTAAGTCAGTAATTGCGCAATATCATCAGCAATCTCTTCCACTGTGTGACGTCGTGAATTTTCTACTCAATCAAATGCCCTCAGTGGCCAAATACTCACAAGTTTTGCCAAATCCCCAATAATTACTTTGGGGTTTTTTTTGCGATGTAACAAAAAACTGGTAAAACAAAATGACTTAACTAACTCATAAAACAGTAGTCTGATATAATGTCTACAAGGTGTATAATTGATTCTGCTGTCTAAAACATCGTTCTAACAACACTTTAAGTTTGTAACGATACTCCAGAGAAATATTTCTGTCTGAAATACTGTCAAAGTCTAGAAAGCAGCGTTTGAAGACTTCAAAAGACACTGTTGCCTATTTGAAATGTGGCAACTCTTAAACATCAAGGCTTGAATTGTGGGGGGGGGGACCACAGGACTGAAGGGATTGGCCCTCAAAATATTTACTGGCCCATAATTCTTTTTACAAGACCAGAATTAAAATCAAAGGATACAAAGGATTTTTTTCAATTTGAACAATTACAGAGAGCAGATTGGGCTCACGTGTCCTCTTCAATAATCAACACAATTTAAAGATTTTGATCAGACTGAAAGTCAACGTTTGAATAAAAACACAAGACCGCCAGACTTATACAGTAATGAGTAATGAGTTTACTGGCCCGATGCTAAAATTACATGCCTCAGGCCTGCAGTCTAGTATGAGTTTCGAGCCCCCAAAAATGTATAATTTAACATGCTTAAAAATCCCTGGGAATATTTAAGCAGGTTGTTGTTGTCTTCACTACATTGGACCACCAAATTTACGGTATTTTAGGTTTGTTTGTATCATGTGTTTTTTAAACTTGAAGAGAGGCTCCAAGGTCAAATTCAGTTCTGTGATCCTCTCAATTTCCGGTAGATAGTTTTCATGAAACCGGGGGTTAAACTTCAAAGTCTCTGATCTCATGTTAAAGTGATGTAAAGTGCCACTGTGTTTGATACCCTTCAAGTGCAATTTTCGTCAAAACACCAAAATGTTGTCACATTTAAAATATAATGGTCTGTACGGTTTTGTACAGAGGATTTTAGCTTATTGGATAATGTTCAACCAAAATGCCATTGGATTTGACCTTTTGATTGACAACAACATTCCTCTTTGTATTGTACAGACCATTTTGTTTTTGGTGTTTGATGACATCTTGTTTCAAATTTCGCTACGAAAGAGTATCAGATAAAATGTCATTTTCCATCATTTTAACATGAGGTTAGAGATTTGTAATTTGTTCCAACTTGTCATGGGGACCCTATCTATTGAAAAATAGGTGCATCACAAAACTGAGTTTGACACTGAAGCCCCTCTTTGACCCGTCTACTCTGAGGTCAATTGTGGAACCCACTGTTTTAACAATTCAAAACCATTTACACGCTTTACTGCTCATGCATGGGTATACTTTGATACAATGAGGAAGATATGGAGTGTGTACAAAGTCTATTGAGTAAGGAAATGATTTTTGAATGGATTTGAACAGTCAACCAATAGAAGGGTTAAGGGAAAATTCCATCTTTGATAAATTGTGTCTTTTTCAAGAAAATATTGTTTGTGGGATTAGGATTTAGTACTAGATATAGTTCCATTTGTGACTGCCGAGAAAAACAAGAGCAAAATGGTGATTATTTAAGCTGCTACAGACAGACCTTGTTGAATAAAAACTCACACGTTCAAACAATGGGTGGCCCAAATGATACAAAATTGCATTTTTATCTAAACAGAAATGACACCTGGCGAAAAATTTCACTGAAATTTTGGGAATAATATGTACTTTCAGTCAAGTAAGTTATTTTGTTGTAACTTGGAAATAAATGTGTTCATGTCTGCAAATAATAATAATAATAATAAATAATAATATAAGGTATTTGTAAAGCGCCTACTGCAGGCCAGCCTCTAAGCGCTTAACATTCAGTA
>CM021528.1:17421639-17433177 GCA_010994315.2 Pisaster ochraceus
CCCCCCCCGTAAAAATATCCTGGCTACGCAGCTGCTTTGAACTTTTGGTTCCTTGGTTGAGTGGTTGACTTGTGTATTCCCGTAACTTCCCGTGAGAATTCTTTGCATAGGGCAGAAATTTCTCTTAGCACATAGGAAGTGATTGGGCCAAGGATACGAAGTGGATTGGACCTATTTATGTGGCTAAGTCATCTGGTCATGATATGACAGTCACTGGGATTTTTAAATTGTTGTTGTTGTATCATGCTAAACATGAACAAAATACGAAGAGTTACGTTGTAAAAACACTCACCGCCACTTGCTGAAATCTCTGGTCATATTTCTCTTCGGCCGACTCAGTGGAATTTCATCGACCCAGGCGTATAATTCTTGAAGTTTATTGTCGTCTAAAGTTTCTAACGTCAATTCTAACGTAACAGGACACCGTCTACGTGCAGACGCTACACGGTAGTCGCCATGTTTGTTGTTATCCATACACTGACGTCACGAGCGTGGTGATGGGAAAGTAAACTTAAAACAAGTCGCTTGCGCAAAAAGGTTTAGACGATTAGCGCCCCCATTTGCACACAGTCATGACCTTTTTACGAGGCCCCAGGATCGTACCATAAGATATCTTTCCAAAACAGTCGACTTGTCGAGATAAATTATTTCGTTATCTGGATAAGTGGTATTTCTCTCAAAGGGGTACTCTGGAACTCCGTACTAAGAATTGTTCTTTTTAAAACCATCATGTTTTGGGTTCCGTAAAGGTTTACATTTTTCAATGATATTTTTCTTTCCCTCGAAATATTTGTTCGTAGGTTATAATCGGGGAGTTAGAAATAAACTACATCCATTGGTTATAATACAACATGGGAAGCGGCAGCAGAGGGACGCTATTATTTCAGGGAAACTGACTAGGATCAATTTTTTTTACATTTTGCAGGTTGAACAAAGACTATAGACAAGGAGCGGGATTTGAGCCTGCGACGTCCGCATTAATGTGACGGTGTCATGGGGGATTATGTCCCCCGGTGTTTTTGTCCGTCATGCGGTAAACAACATGAGTCGAAGGAAGTATAATCTGAAGAGGCTGATATCAGACGAAATGTCTATGATTTGTCGATATTCACAAACACCAATGTGCATTCAACAGATAAGGTACTGGGTAAAGCTGCTAACACTACGCCCTCACCGACACAACTCGAGTCTAGATGACGAAAGTCCAAAAGGTTTTTTTTCCCGACATCCGCGATTCCAAGAACTTTAACAAAAGTTCTTCCTGGTTTTTTTTATATTTGATGGTGCAATTTCCTTTGTTTAACTGGTATAAAAGACTGTTGGGCTGGTGCACGTGTGACAGACCACCTTTAAAGATGACTTGCTTGATACCGACTCTAGCCTTGATAACGGGTGAGCAACAAAAATCATCGTTACTTTATAAATTAGTTGATAGGCCTAATGAGTTCAATTTTTTCCTCACAAGTTTTTCATCACGAATTGCATTTGTTTTAATATGGGACTAGCATGCCTGTAATGATTTAGTACATTTTCTCATTTGGTTGCAGAATAGAGGTCTCTGTTTATTTCAAAAGTGGCATATTTTAAGCTGAGGTTTAATTATTTTTTCAGGGAGGAGTTGTGAAGCACTTCAACAAAGCTAACAAATTCACTCAAGCGCGGGGAGGGGGTAGCAGAAAATTGTGGCAGTAGGTGCTACTGTGGAAGTAGGTTAGGCTAAATCGAAATATTATTCTCCAGACTCCAGCACGGGGATTGATGTCAGGTTTATGCAGGCGTGGTTCAACCGTGGGGGAGGGGGATTGAGCCCCCAAACTAACATATGAATTTGTTGACCCCTGTTTTGTTCACTTAATACTATGTGTTAACTTTTGTGCGTTTACTGTGAGGCAGTGCACTGGTATTGTTAAATCGAAATTACCCAAACCCTGTGTAGCTGTGCGTTCGACCATAACATGACCAGGTTGAATGTTCCATTGACAGGGGGGTGAAAAGGTTATGTCACATAACCACAGATGGATGTTTATTCGTAACTACTGTACTGCCTTCCCCCATGCTCATACATGTACAGTATACACAAATACTTGAAAAAAACCAGAAACATTTGAATCAATGGAAAGTTGGTTTTTGAATCAAGTTATTTATTTTATCGTCTCTCAACTAACAGTTCTTTTTTTCTACAACACTTAACAAAAACGTAAACTCTAAATCCAAATAAAAAACATCACATTATGTTTCACATGTACATGAGATGAAACTAAACAAACAAGTATAGTTTCGTTGCACTTATTTCATCACTAAAATAATAGTAGGAAAACCCAGTAGTATGAGAAAAATAATAGTAATCACTGATGTAGTTACAAACACAGTAAAACGGACATTTAATCGTGTTTGTAGAAACACGGACAACCTTTCACAAGAAGACGATTATACTTAAGGAACAACAGATAAGCAAATCTCTTCCCTCCTCTTTTCGGATGATTTTAACAAAACAACAAAAACTTCAAGAAAGGTTGCTTTATTACAAAACAAAAGTGAAAAATGAAAATAATTAGTTAAAAATGAACCCGTTTACCGCTACTATCCTTGTTCTATCTATCAGACTAACGCGGCTGCCTCCATGACTTCCCTACCTGCATTTTTTCCCTATAGCGGTATATGGAAATTAATGTGTATCTAAATTGTTCCTTGCAATAACCAACTAAACATAACTATTTCAAAGTAAACCCAGTGTGAAGATTGGGTTTATTTTGTTATGAGAGGAACTATGGCGATGAAAAGACTGCAAGTCTGACCTTTGTCTGCTAAAAAAAAATGCCTGGCTCCTAACATACAACGAACTATTCTGGGTTGTGTTTACACGAGTAGAACACGGGTGAACACGGACGGATTTTTTTTGAGATTTTCGTCTGTAACTGCCACACGTAAAACGCCGTATTGGTTCCATTCGTTCGCAAATTCGCGATAAAAAGTTGAACGTTTTCCAAGCAAAGGAAACCGCTACTACTTGGAATCATGACATCATCGTCTCTCAAAAATAAATGCGTTAGTACATTCCACATAGGAAGTTTTCCTCAGTCCAAATGTCAAATTCAGGGAAATACAGGAATGAAGAAAAATTCCCCGTACATTATTTAGGTACAGACCCTGAAATGTGACGTCATTGTGTTTGGATGGTGACAAATTTTGCACGGGAAGAGTATCAAATACAAATATGCTGCGTGGCTGTACCCCCTTATTTTATTGTTTAAAAATAGTTTTGTAGGGGACGTGAGCGGTGGGTTGGTAGTTGTAGGTCTTAGGTGTATGTACAGTATGTATTTGAGAAGGGGCATCATTCTCAAGAGTTTATTTTTCATTTACTCGGAAACAGTTCTGCCATTGGTTGCTCCACTGAGACCAGTGGATGTCAACCCATGCTATCGTTCGTGCGAATTACCGTCAATCCCGATGACGTGTCAGTACAACTGGACTCTGGATTGGTTCTCCACAATGGCACAAGAACCGGTTGGTACTATACACATAAATATACTGATGTTTGACTATTCTATACTCGCGGCTATTATTCTGTTAGAAAATATTAACATAATTTTTATAAAATTGTTGTGTATTCCGTCATGGTCATAATCACGTGTAGTAATTTATATATGTGGGGTTGATTTTTGTATGGAAAGGTATGTTACATTGCATAGAATCGGGGAGAGTATAATATTTCCCATCTCGATTTCACTAAACACGTCAGACTAGTAAGTGTGGAATCTCAGACTATTCCACACACAGTTAAAGTAACAATCCTACCGAGAACTATAGTTTCAAAAACTTAGTTACACCATCAAAATAGCATTTGAAGAGACTCCAACTAACAGGCACCCATATAACAGACAGAAAGGCACAAATGAAACATAATTTTTCGTTGTTACCATAACATTATTTTGGAAACAAGAGGATCGGAATGAGTTACTTTGTTTCTGAAAAAGCTAGTAATAGTATGGTCCCCTGACCCTGCATGTCATTTTTATTCCAGTGTGGCGACTGCCCAGCTACGGCGAGTGACTGTAACAACCCACAGTGTATTGCTGTTGATGGTTTTGGCCGTGCTGTCAGTGTCATGAACCGCGTATTTCCCGCTCCCAGTATACAGGTGAGTGTAAGGTTTTTAGTGTCAAGATCATCCTTCCTGTGGGCTGCTTCTCATTTTGAACGTGGTCAAAGGTCGATGGCCATAAAACGCACTTTGATTAAATTCAATAGAAGGCGCTGTGCAATTTTGACTGGTAAAGAAGCATTGCCCGTGTCTGGATGTACGGATTAAAACAATGCAAGCACTTTCTTTTAAACAGCGTTCGTTCTGATTGACTGATCAGACAGGCGGCCAATTAGAAGATAGCACGTTAATGAATATTATCGACTCTTGTAACCTCTTTCAGTCGTGAACAGGCTACACCGTGGCCGCGCCTTTTTGCGAGACATGAACTGGGCTGCAGTCCACTTGCGCAAACAGATCGCAAATGTTTGTGATCGTTTTTGGCCGATTGGAACGATTGGTTACGGACTTATAGCGGCGGAAGATGGCGACATCGTATGTATTTTATTTTTTTGTAACGGTTTTTGCTGTATTGTAGGTGTGCTTTAGTCCTCGTTGTACATCACGATCGACATCAACTAATTAAGTTGAAATTTCAACTCCACCTGACTGCTTTATAACCAATGAAAACACGTTAGAAATATTTTCGTGACAAGAAAATGATATCGACTGCTTACTTTTCGTTTACGTTGTTGTCCACCATTTTAAAACCACCCAGCAACACCTCAAAAATACGTACGCCTATGATAGCCCGAACATCTGACGTCACAGTCAAAGACAGGGGGACCAGTCTACGCCTATGGTAGCCCGAGTATCATACGTCACACTTCGAGGCTCGTGAATAATGGTACAGTGAATAACGGCTGAGATGCCTGCCTTGAGCGCCTGGCGGGATCCCGCCAAATGTACCTTTGACCTCGCATCTATTCACACGGTGGAGTTCCATAAACTACACACACTCTTGTGTACTTGCAACATTGTGAATAAAACAACATTGGATTATGTACAGTCGAAAAGTTCCTGCTGATTGTGCAGCTGAAAAGCACGTCACTTTGGATCAGACCAGTCATTTAAAAAAATTGGCAAACGTGCGCAAACATTGGCAAAATAAAGTATCTTTCTATAGTTTTAATGGATAAGGGAGCCGTAAAAAATATTTCTCTACTCACACTTTAAGATTTTATGGCTTATAAAACACCTTTGTACATATTATTGTTATATACAAACTACTAACGTTTTTTTAAAGAGAGTTTTTAAGAATTGAATACAAAATATCCTGGTCCAAGCCGCCTGAGGACAGGCATTAGGCATCGGTGTGCCAATTAAATTTAGGTCTAACAGTTGATAAGGGTTACACTACAAGGTAAGCATCAAGATGGTCAGGGTCAGGTTCAAAATCATCTTCATATGGCTAGGGCCGGTACAGAGTCAGAATAACGGTCAATGTTGTACAATTCTCCTAAACCACTTGTCAAAAAGTAATATGTTGTGTGCTGTCTTGTATCATCCTATAGCACATGGATTAGTTAGAATGAAGGTGAACTTTAGGGTCAGGTTCAGGGTCAGGTTTAAAATCAGTTTTAGAGTCAGTGTCAGAATAAGGATCAGGTTTAGGATTTTAGTTACACCTGAAGTCTAAACAAGGGTCTGTCAAGAGTGAAGGCTCTTCTCTCTAAACGTCGGACTCACTGTAAAGGTCTGGGGCGTTTAATCAAAGAAAAACGGAACAGCTTCGTGTTTGTCCTGAAGTTTAACACCTAAGTTCTAGTTATTTTTGTTGTTATTGAATTGTTAAAATCGCAGGCCCTTATTGAATTTTGGGGCTGTTAGCAGTTTAGGGTAGTTTGGTTATTAAGCTTTGTAAAACTTGTCCTTTACAAGCAAGAAACCCCTTTCCCAAGATAGTTGCTTTTCCTGTTTGAAAATAAGCACTCTTGTTGCAGTATTTCAATTTGTGATGGGTGTAACTCAAGAGTTCAAAAAAAATCCCCCTTAAAATTAAGAGTGTCATTTTATTAATTTATGGTTTATTTCAAAAAGCTGTAAACTTCATGTAAGTATTTGTAAAAGGCACTCATCACGGGTTGGGTCAAGCTCTAAGGCATTACTGATGTGCATGGTGAGTGTCTTTATGCCATTTTCAAAACCAAGGCTTTGGCATTGTGCTTTCGGTCATGTACGGGGCTTCAGAAAGGCTGAGAATCTAAGCCGAACACAAGTTTTTGTAAGCCGAGTTCTGTAAGTTATTTATTCTTGGTTGGCGATGTTCATTTTGTTTAATAGTGCGATATCGCAACACGAATTACTGTCCGCAACACAAATTACTGGTCAGAAAAGGAGATATCTGTATCACACGAACATCTGGATCCATTTTAAAGACTTGCTCAGTCCCTCCGAGTCAGCCTCCCAAACAGTCGATGTTGAGCCCTCTACTAGTGATTAATATAAAAACAGCGTCGCCAATCAAGACTATTTGTTATTTATTTTTTGTTCATACTGAATTAAAGTGAAATCTTAATTACTAGAACGTAGATTCAGTCAATAGGCAATTGTTAGAAATGATTTCTTGTGCCACGTCTTGGGTTCTTGAAGCGACTACCGCCTGATCATACAAAGTCATATCCAAGAATATTCAAGTTTGTCAGTTAACTTTCCTGGCCATGCCTGATGTACCTTTTGATCCTCAGATTTGCAGTGGTGATGAGGTTATAGTCAACGTTGTAAACCAAATGTCCAACAACGAAGGGACGACGATCCACTGGCACGGTATCTTCATGAACGGTAGCCAGTACATGGACGGCCTGCCAATGGTCACCCAGTGCCCCATCCCCTCACCAGGGAAATTCCAGTACAGGTTTACTCCGTTCGAGCCCGGTACGCACTGGTTTCACTCCCACAGCGGCCTGCAGCGTGCAGACGGCTTGATGGGGTCGTTCATCATCCGTGAGAGCAGTCGAACCGATCCCCACTGGGGCTTGTACGATGAAGACAGGGCAGAGGATGTGGTCTTCCTCAACGACTGGTACCATGAAACGTTGGTCTCGGTCTATGAGACGGAAACTTGGAGGGCAAGCAACTCTTTTAGCGTTAGCACCATCTTGATCAATGGTAAATACAAAGTTGCAGACCGTACTGCCGGGATATGGGGGGGGGGGCAATTCTCTGCTCCTGCAAGCTTCTGCAGCTGCTACTCCCTTTGTCATACTGTCTCATTGTCTATCCAGCGCGCTAAGCTAAGGGCGACCAATACAATGATTTGCACCCAAAGGCAGGGATCGTATATAACTGCATCCGGTAGACCTCCCTGCATGCGTCTCTCGCAAGTCAAAACTCCGATGTTTGAAAACAGTGAAAACATACATATGAGATTTTGCACTAGTTTGTGACTCCAATGACCGACTGAGCCTAAACTTTCACAAGGTTTGTTTATAGGGTGTATGTTCGGTCACATGAAGAGCGGATTTTGGTCTTTGACAATTGCTTTGAGCTGCGGTAATGACGTCATTGCAGAAATTAAGCGGATAACCTTTGCTTCACGGACTACGTTTCAGCTTTTTTTTAAATCAGTTTCATAGGGGGCCTACTGAAATTGTACTCCGGATACTGCGATATAGGTTTATATATTTTTTAAACTACTAAACTGATAATATATTATTCCTAATCTACACTGGTATAACACTGTTATTATAGCACTGATATTGTAACAAGTAATAAACCACAACTGAAAATTACCTGGTAAGTCTGTTATTAATTTGGGGTTGAACAAAGACAAGTTGAATAAAGCGGGATTTGAACCAACTACCTCCAGACCAACGTGCTAGCGCTCTACTGATAATAACACTGGTTTTACGCTGATATTGTACGTGGTATTACAATTGCTCTAATAGTACACTAATTTCATGTTGATATTGAATTGATATTACACTGATGTTACACTGTGACATTTAAATACGAACTTAGTTTGTGTCTTGGCTTTCCAGGCAAGGGTGTAACAGAAGGCGGTAGTTTGCCCCACCCCCCTGTGGAAGTGTTCAATGTCAAGGAAGAAGTAAGATATCGGTTTAGAGTCATCAGTGGAGCTGCCTCGTTCTGCAATATGCAGTTCTCGATAGAGGGCCATTCGCTGCTCATGATCGCTAGTGACGGCGGCTCGTTCCAACCTCTGGCAGTCGACTACTTCCGAATCAGTTCCGGAGAGAGATATGACTTCGTTCTGACGGCCAACCAGTCCATCGGTAACTACGAGATACGTGTGGTTGGTTTACCGTGCGAGAGCGCGACAGGGGGACCAACTAAGCAGGTGGCTTTCCTACACTACGACGGAGCAACTGAAGTCAACGCATCTGAAGTTACTCTACCTGATATTGTGCAATTTGGGAGCAGCGACGAGTGGTGGCAGGCGTTTCCCAATAAGTCACTGGCCGATATTTACGCTGTGGGTTAGTAATACTAAAAACACATTTTAAATAAAATCAAAAAGGGCAAAAGGAAATTGAGCCACTTCAAACAAACAACTCATTAGAATGCTTACGTGCGTTTATTGTTAATAATATTGCAGAGCTATACTAAGTAATCAAATGACACTTTTTTGTAAAAGCCATTTCTCCATCAACAGTCACAATAAATATTCTTTTTAATTGCATTGTAAAAAAAATACACTTGCTATTCTACAAGCTACACGCAAGGATCTTTTAATAATTTCACGCGGTCCTCATCAGGAACTGTTTAATAGTTTTGGGGACAGCCTGATTTAATGCCTAAATTTTTTCATAATGATCCATTCAAAATACCACAGTCTTGATTCCTGTACAGATTTGGGTTACAGGTCTAAACCTTAGCTGATCATGCAGAACGACAGTACTTTATCCGTTCATAATATTTCAGTCTGTAGCCTAATTTTAAAGTTTTGGTCCCTAACAGATCCGGATTATAGAAATACGACCTTAGCTAGATCTGCAGAACCGTACTACTTAAAAGTAAACTTCGAGAATCATATCGATCCGTCCACAAATCGGAGCCGATCGTATCCCCAGATCAACAATATATCGTTCCAGTTCCCGACTTCACCGCTGCTGTCTCAGTACAACGATACTCCGGCGAGTTCCTTCTGCAAAGATTCAAGCTTTGGCCAGGGTGAATGTGATGGCCAACAACTGTGCTCGTGTGTGCATACGATTGAGCTGCAGCTAGACCAGGTATGGTTGGATGGTTGATTGGAAAGATGAATGATTGGTTGGTTTGAAAGATGGGATGGGTGAATGGTTGGTTGGATAGATGGGTAAATAGTTGGTTAGATAGATGATGAATGGCTGGTTGGATAGATGGGTAAATAGTTGGTTAGATAGATGATGAATGGTTGGTTGGATAGATGGATGATTCGTTGTTGTTGTTGGGTTTTTTTTTTTGTGTGTTTGGGGGGGGGGGGTTAATGAGATATCGCCCAACTCACAAGGCCGGACGGCCACTTCAAGGTGAGGGCTACACTTAACTGATTTGGGCTGTCAACCCAGATCAACTGTCACCAGAGGCACGTTGCCACCTACTCCTGGGGCTGAAACAGGGTTACACCCTTCACAGTCCGTATAGGCATGGGTATCATCCATGGCTAAGAGCCTGGCTGGTAGAGCTGAATGCACTACCTTCACAACTTTTTACTTTGGATATATACCTTGATGAGTGATAGCGTATAGATGGGTGAATGGATGGATTAGTTGGTTGGATAGATTGATGGATGGTTAGTTGGATAGATGGATGAATGGCTGATAGGGTAGAAAACGGTTAATTGGATTGATGGATTAATAAATGATTGAAAATGGATGAGTGGTTGATGAATACCGATTGAATGGATTGACGGAAGGGAAGGATTGGGGTTTCTTCTTTGAGTGTGTATGGGAAGTTTATCATTTTCAAATTGGTCACAAAATGCTAAGACATTGGCAACCACCCTCACATCAAACTCCTAACAATATTTTGAAAGTCTCGGTTAAGTAATCCTTGCTGCTCTTCGGCATAGAAATCAAATCGTTGATTGTCGTGCAGCCCCATCTCAATTTCCTACTGAGGAAATTTAAGAACGTCTATTCTCCAACGTTCATGTTAGGTTACTGCCTCCCCTTCCCACATTCTGATAGTCGAATTGGACATGATAGCTACGGGGAGATATGACTATGGGCTAACTCGCCTACCCAAAACTGTTACATTTTTGTCTCTGCATTTGTTCTTCCAGCAAATAGAAATCATCCTGTTCAACCCTGATGCAAAGTTTCAAGTTTTGCATCCAATGCATCTCCACGGCATGCAGTATAAGATTATAGCAATGGACAAGATTGAGAATGCAAGCATGGCGAGGATCCGCGAGTTAGACGAACAGGGTCAGTTGCTTTTATTTAGGCTAATACCTAAGTTACCTAAACTTAGGAAGTAAAGTAATGAAGAAGCAAAATAAACCATAAATAGTTGCTCTTTACAAAAAACAATACCTCGACTTCCAAACAAATAGACAGAAAACAGACATAAGCCTACTATTTCCCCATGATCTGTCCACAAAATAGGTGACAGTGGATTGGATTGAAACATTTTCGAGAAAAATATTCCACGGAACAAGTTTTTACTGGGCGGGGAAAAAAATTCCCATGTAGCGCGGCCAAATTTTGGCTGTGAACGCTCCTGGAGTGAAACCAAGAAATTCCTCGGACTTTTGCCAAAAGTTGGCCCAATGTGCACACGCTCTATTTATTCCAGATGGCGAAGATACTTTGTCAGAGGAAAAGATGCGAACGGTCTTTAAAAATTTACATTTGCTTAATGACACTATAAAAATGGTAAGTCCACAGAACGCAATATCACTGGCAATCAACAAATCCTGGCCTCTATAATACAGAGCAGAAACACACTCTCGGAAATATTTCCAAATCCATTCTTCATTGTCTTCAGAAAAGATCCAAATATACGAGAAATGTTCAACAGAGCAAAATTACCACCATATTTAACTGGATCTGAAAACAACCTCGATCATCATTCTCCCTCAAATAATTTGTATGAATTACATGAAACACTTGATTCTTTGATTGCCTTACTTTGCTTTGAACGATCCAACAACTGATAAACGGTATAGTTGGGCTACTCATAAACATAGACACATACTTATTCACGGCTATCTTTATTTCCCAAAAACTTGTTGCAGCTTCATGTACTTTAAAGATGTACTATGAGATTGACCCGATTCTCTGAATCGACCCACATGCAACTGATGAGGAAGCAAAATTGACTTCCGAAAGCTAGGTATTGCGACCAAAAGGAGCTGACGAAATATCCTTTTCCTCGAAACCGACCCACACGGCCCAAAGGGTAATTCCTTTTCGGTTGCACTCTTTCCCCACCACTTCCCCGTTAAGAAGGCCAGAGGCAACCTCGTCCCCATGGTTTACTTTATTTCCAACCATGTTTGTAAATAG
>CM021528.1:17466355-17484343 GCA_010994315.2 Pisaster ochraceus
AACCTGAGAAAAGAAAGATGCCATTATTTTCTCTCAGTCACCACCCTAAGGCCAAATCCGAATTGGCAGCTACATGTACGGCTACGACTGTTGCTGTAGGTGTTGCTAAGGATGTCCTATACTTTAACACATGATGGTGCAGAACTCCAGCCGTAGCCATAGCTGTAGCCGTGGCTACAATTTGGACGCGGCTTCAGACAGATGTTTCCTGCATGTATCAATACATTTCTTGATTTTCACAGCTAGAACATAAATGACCCTTGAACTGTGACCCTCATCATTACCTGTATGTCTTGGTGAGTTTATCCGCATGAGGGTCAATGGTGAGTATCTTGAGTAGTCGGTTGACCTCATCTGGGATGTGTGCCTCGGGTACACCTCGTAGCCTGCCATACATGGTTAGGGTTTCCCTACCTGTCATCTGGTCGATCAGGGCATCAAACTGAGGGCAGTAACCCATCCGTTGCTGGACCTGTCAACAAAGCAGGTGGTATTCCCTTAGAATGAACACAATTGACAACACCATGAGTAATACTTTTGACAACATGATAGTACTTTTGACATGGTGGTACTTTAGTCCCAAAAAGTAGACCCCTTACTTATGCGTCACACAAAACTGCCAGCCAATAGATCCTTCCAATGACATATGTAAACTGCACATCGTGCGTGTGCACTAACACAATTGGTAGGCAAAATGAGGGAACATTGCTCCATTTGTATGGGGCTAATGGTGGCATGGCACATGTGCATTTGTGCATCTGCCTAGTGCACCACCCTATGGCGTTTGCCAACCAATAGTGTCTGTACGTACGCATGAATGTACTTAGCACTGAATGTACTTAAGGGCTACGGTCTTCCTTTGACCTCAGTTTCATCTTTGGAATAGATACTATACTATCCTGTTGGTAATTCACTGCATCACACAAGAGTGTATCTGCTGCATGCCCAAAGTGTCTGTTATTCCAGCTCTGTTTGTGTGTAACTTTACTAAAATCACTCATTTTATCGTTCAAAGGCATTTCTGATGACAGAAACTTTGAAGCACATAGTCCAATTCCAATTATTAAACTTTTCTAACATGGATCGTCATACAAAAAAAAGGTCACTACAATTGCTATGGTCTTCCAGGTAATCATTGGATACGGTGTGTCAGTGGGAGACTCTGGAACACTAGGTGGCAGCAGACTTACCATGTAAAGTTCCATTGTTTACGGAGTTCTGAGCATGTGCACATTACTGAGAATGATGGATTTACCTGGTAAGTCACCTAGCCACCTAGCGTCCCAAAAGTTACCCCTTGGCTTGGCTTACAGTGACTTTTATTTTTATTTTTTATTTTTTTAAAAAGCAAATGTGGATAGCCTAGCAGACATTAACGAGGTCAATGAACAGAATGAAAATTAGAATCAGACTGAAGGCTCTTAAAAGAAGAACTCTGAATGGCTAATCAAATGGGTCACTGCAGCTCAGAGTTGCTAGACAAGTATAACAGAAAACAAAGATATATGGTATCTAGGAAACACTCCAGGAAGGTGTTCATGCACATAGCATTTGAATCCCTTCCTCGGTCATGTTGCCAACAACAGAGACTGGAAGACTGTTCAAAGGGAGGGTGGCGGTGTGAATTATGTCACACTTTTGAACAGGACAGAGAATAGAATCCAAAATAGTGTATTTACCCTTTTGATATCTGACTTAATGCTGTAGCCATCAAGGTAAGCTGTACCGGCTGTTAGCGTCTCATCACCTGTCAGCATCTTAAACGTTGTGGTTTTCCCTGCTCCATTTACACCTTGAGTAAGGAGTACAAACAAACACACAAAACAAAACACACCAAGTGATTCATTGTACATACAGCCTATGTTCAGACAGCGTACTAAAGTTAGACCTGAACTCATTTAACTTTACCAGGAATGGGGGGGGGGTGTTCATAACAATAAAACTACCTTGCATTCAGACAGCTCAAAGTTAAACCCAATATGGCTTATTTTCGGTTTTAAGAGGTCAAACAGCACCATGACCTAACACAATAACATGCGTGTACAAAAGGCACACGCTTTCACAATCTATGACATTTTACACAACGCGTCTTTGGTCACTGGTCAACAGTGAGGACTTGAACCGGATGTGGTTAACTTTATTCTGTCCACACTCAGTGCTAAAATATAAACCCAAAGTGGTTAAGCGTTAAACCATCCTCGCCGACCAAGTTTTAAATCTGCTCACTGTGTAAAGGCCATTTTAAGAGATCCAATGTTTTTATACAGTTACAATGACTTGGACGAGTGATTCACACTCACTTCAACACTGTTATCATAGGTTAATGACACATCAATGAACGTGGCATAAAAAATGGTTGAACTGTTATAAAGTATTGACAATGATGTAGTTGTGAAATTTATAACCAATCGCTCTCACCTAGAAGACCAAAACATTCTCCAAGAGGAACTCCCACAGAGATACTGTCCACAGCGACCAGCCCTTGGCCTCCTCTCAAGGAGTAAACCTTCTTCAGATCCTTGATGAGAAGAGCATCTGTCTGATTCAGCTTCTGGAGGGGTGTGTCTAGGATGCGGGACCTCTCGCTGGCAACATCCTCATCTGCCTAGACTCAGAGAGAGAAAGTTGTTTTGAAGTTTGCATTTACTGAATTTCTTTGGAGAAGTGTTTTTCAGTGTAGAGCCTAGACTCATCACAGGTTTATAAGAAAATAAAGTTGTTTGAAGTTTGCACATTTTGAATTTCTTGGGAGAAGTGCTTTTCGGTCTAGAGCCTAGGACTCGGAAGGGAGAAAATTGTTTTGTTTGCTTTTTTCTAATTTCTCAGGAGAGATGCTTTTCAGTGTAGAGCCTAGACTAAGGTTTGTAAGGGAAAGAAAGTTGTTTTTAAGTTTGAACTTTCTGAATTTCTTGTGAGAAGTGTGTGCCTGGTTGGGGTTTCGCTTTTGCACCATGATGTATTTTGAGTTAGACCTAAAAGCCGAGTCATTCTCACTCCAGATGAACCTCACCTCCACATCAATTGCCTTATCACTCTCACTATACACCAGCCTCTTCTTCCTGCAACATAACACCTTCCTGATGCCTTGTACGATCTTCTTAAAGAAGTCTGAATCCACGACGAATACCAGTGCAAAGTATAGGACGCCCTCAATGCCAAGAAAGACCAGGTAGCGACCGATACCTTCCCCACTCCATGTCAGATACTCTGGGTTGTATGAGATACCTGGTGGTGCAGAAATCACATTGTCAAGTTGATCGGCAAATGAATTTAAATGGAGGCTTTATTAGCATTAGCAACTACCTGAAACACTATTAAGTTGTAGCTAGTCATGGCCGAATGATCTTGAGCATCAAGCTCTGATGGCTAAGTCGTTAGAGTGTGGGTTCCAATCCCAGTCATTACACTCAACTATAATTGCTTCTCATCACCCAGGAGTAAATGGGTATCTGCGAGGGTAGAGATTGTTAATGTGTACTTTTAGCAACCTGTGAACAAATTTGGTTGTTGGTGCTGCATACTCCAAAGGAGTTGAGATGGTTTCAGGAATGCCTAAGACCCAATGAAAAGGGGTAGTAATAGTGTGAGGTGCTTTGATACAATGTTTAAAAGCAACTAATAAATGCCCACTATATTATTAACATTAATTGGCTATCGAAAAGGCAATCAAGGCATGCTAGCCCCCAACAAATTCTTACCTTCATTATCACAGTACTGCTGACTGTACGGAATGAATGACAGGCAGATGGTAATGTGAGTGTAGTGTACGTAGTAAACTTCCAGGGCAGTACCTAGACAATACAGAGGCATAAAAATAAAGATCCAGTCTAGAAGCTGAGCTACATTAGTCAGCCCAAGCTCCTCAATCGACAGCACTTTATAGGTGAAGTACATCACCATCGAGAGGGCAATGTTAATGACGAGGATACGGACATAGCCTGATGCAGGCTCCTTGAAGAAGAATGCTAGGAGGTAGCTGAACGGGATGACTGCCCAACCATGGAGAAACAGGAGGAGGTACAGGTCCCAGACTCGGCCCTCCAGGGCGTAGGAATCCACCCTGCAGGCTAGCATGAGTATGCCGATCAGCACGCATGGGATCATGTAGTTGATGAGATCCCATATGAACTTGGAGAACCAGAAGGTGACAGCGTGTACACCACTGACAATCTGGAGGTGCTTGGCATTGGTGGACGTCTCCATGATGAGAAACACCCCAAACGAGGAAGCCAAAAAGGCCATGCCAAATACCATGACAAATGCAATCATACTGCCCAGACCGAAGCTATCAGACTGCTCTGAAAACTGCTCTTCCACTGTCGGTGGGAGAGGATCGTTGATGACTGTGAAGTTGTGCTCATTGCTCAGGTAATACTTGGCATAGGCGTTGTCGATTGCATTCAGTGAGAGAGGCGACGTGTGGTACGGTTGATTGTTATAGAATGCAGTTCCAACAATCAGAGATAAATTTCCCAGGGATATGTTACCGATGACAATAGGTTCGGTGCCGTAATACTCAAATGCTGCCGAGACAAGGTTCTTAGAACTGAAGACGCCAATTTCATTCTGGCCCTGTGAGACTAAATAGTCCCGCATGTTATGAGGGACTGAAGTAACCTCATCAATGTCGACAACTTGTGTTCCTGTACCATCAAACTGTCGAAGGTACGCCAGGGCTAAACTTTCTGTCACCGAGGAGGAAAGGTTTGCGCCCTTTGAGAATTGAGCAATGCCATCTTTGTATGGAGTAGCACTAATGATGAGGGGCGGCGTGACTTCAGATTGGGGTGCCACGAGCAGTAACACAACGGCGACAGCGGTGTTCAGAAGAGGGACACAGAGTTGGACGCCGGCTAGAATCACGTTTCGCCTGCTGTGCAGAATGTGCTTCACAAGCATAGCTCTGAACTGCTGCAGGTAGAGTTTAAGGCCGGTGTTCCGACGCTGCCTTGGGGACAGCCTGCTCTTGCTCGAATACTGGTCACCTAGAAAAAATATGAGAGAGCAAGCGAATGAAAACTATGGACAATCCACTAAGCTTCAACTCACAAATTGTGCAAAATGATGAGGGCAGGGAATTCTTTATATTTTGTCTCTTCTTTCAACAGTACTTTGAGCTGCAACTTGAAGTAACAAAGAGTCCACGACTCAGTCAGTTTTGGGGATCCATTGACTTTTTATGCATTTCAATTTGAAACAGCAAGAGAAACAGAAAGAAAAATCCAAAGAAAAGTGTTTTTTATTCTGTATTCCATATTTCCCAGTCATTTCAAATGGAGATCATATGCACCAAAAACAGACAACATCACAATGTCTTTGCACGTGACATTGATGATACAGTAAAGCATGGTTTCCAGAAGAAGGAAGGTTATTCTGCAGAGTTGTTGACAAAGATACAATACCTTGTTTGGCATCAGAATCATTTGACATGGGCATGTCCACGAACGCCATATCAGTTGTCTGAACTTCCTTGTGAATGTCATCCATTGACCCATAGCGGGAGGGCTTTGTGGCGGAACCCAGGCTGGACTGTATCCCAACAGAGTTGGAATGCCCATTCCGGACAACGTCAATATGTTCCTTAGATGGTAGCAGGCCATGGGTTGATTGTTGGCTCGGTACTGAGTTGTGGTGTAGCTTGCCCTCCAAGGTGCTGTCAGAATTTTCACCGACTCTGAAATTCAAACCAACCACACAAAGTTGTCTGTTTTGTTGTTCTTTGCTGATAAATAACATGAATTCTTAAGCAGCAAAGACAGGGAAGTCCCAACCAGTTCGCTTCAAAGGACCTATTTACACAAAGAACTCAGAGACAGGCATATAAACTGCCATGAATGAATGAATGAATAGAGAGATGAATGAATGAATGAATGAATGAAGGGATGAATGCAGATGATTTGGGTCAATACTCTAAGGTGCTTGTGTGCAGCCGTCACGGCAGGTTTTATGCACGCCACTTGTAGCTGCTACAGAGTGACTCTGAAGAGTTGAAATTGTTTTCTTAATACTCACTTGATGAAGACTTCTTCCATGGTCGTGATGGAAGCACCGTAGCTGCTGATCCCCAAGACTTTCTTGTTCTCCTCAAGATGTGTGAAGAGATCCTCAAAGGTGTCTGAGGCCTCGTTGGGCAGGATAAAGGACAGCTCAGCGCCAACGTTACTCTCCATAGACGCAGTGGGGATGTAGGTGTGGATCAAGTCAGCCACTTGATTGACGTTGCACTGAGGGGTCTTCACCATCACCATGTGGTAGCCGACACCTGGGAGTGGACAAGACATACAAGTCAGTTTGACAGTATCCATAATAATAAATAATGATAATAGGTTCTTATAAAGCGCACAAATCCTAGATACTAGAAGATGTAACATGAGTTAGAATCGATACAGTTCAGTTTTGAACAATTTCTTAAATGTAGCAGCTGGGGTAGAAGAGTGGATATTGTAGGGAAGGTTGTTCCAAAGGCGGGGGTCAATATAACCAAAGGCACCACAGCCAACAGATTGGAGCAGGTAGGCCTGGTAGGAGTATTCAAGGTGAGTGGGTCACAAATTGATCTCAGTCTACTGTTACGGTGATAAAATGATATGAGCCTAAAAAGGTAAGATGGAGCCTGGGAGTTGATGCATTTCTAGATGAGCAGGAGGATTTTGAACTTGATTCAGTGAAGTTCATTGAGTACAGGGGTTATGTGGTCGTAGAAGGAGCCCTTTGTGATGATGCCTGCAGCCCAATTATGTATTTTCTGAAGCCGTCAAAGAAGGTATGGTGGAATGTTGGAGAAGAGTGAATTACAGAATATAAGAGAAAACAAGTTTGTTTGTGTCGAGTAGCAGATGAGGTGACTGAGTATCCAGGGCCAAAACTTTGTAACAAGTTCAGTTTGATCAATTATTAACCCTCCCACTCTCTGGCAGATTGTGGAACCCACTATTGCACCATCCAAACAATTAACACACATCCACTAATCCTTTATACTTTGATTTATCACGCTCTCCTGCGCTACTGCCTAGGCATACCAATGGTAAAGCTACAGAGTGAGTGCAAAGTGTGAGGAATGGATTTTTGAATGGTTTCAAATGATCAATGAAAGTACAGTTCATAATAACAATAAAATTAACTGGATTACTTAAGCGACAATTACCAATGGATACAAGGCGCTGAAAAAAAAAGAACCAAGTAATAGACTACACGGGAATCTGACTGGGTAAATTTGTAAATAACTTGGGGTTGAACGAAGAAAAATTGACAAGAGCAGGACTTGAACCTATGAGCTCCGGGATTGATGTGCCAGTGCTCAACAAACTGAGCTGTCTAGCCCTATGTTGGCTGTCTCCCTATTTTGTCAATATTTTTGTTCGGGGGTGCCGGTGAGAAGCCATTCAACCTTTGTAGCCAGAGATAACACCCAAGTTGCCTGAAAACATTGCCTTGTGTGACATGGCCTTTACCATCCTCAGGAAAATCATTTGAAAAATCAATTGTGGTCAAGGTTTTTTTTCTTTTCTTCGAAACCTATTTCTTATAAATTTACCCATCTCACACGGCCCTAAGGCGGAAAAACAGCCAAAAAGTCCACCACATCCTTTCTAGGTCTTTTGAAGCTTTATACTTCTTCCCTATAGGTTTTAGAAGAAATTTAACAAGAATCACGCACCATATTTCTTCTTGAGAAAGAGTGAAGTCCCAAAACACTGGAGTTCTCCTTCGGCCATGATGGCAATGCGGTCACCCAGAAGGTCAGCCTCGTCCATGTGGTGAGTTGTCAACAGGATGGTTCGGCCTTCCCGGTGGTTCTCAAGAAGGTCCCAGGTTGACCGCCGGGCATCAGGGTCCATACCTGAAGTGGGCTCATCCAGCATTACAACCTCCAAAAGAAATGGTTCAGCATTGCTTATTATTAACCAAAACAAAACAAAGTGTGTAACGTTAAAGCAAATCAAGTGTTTTAACATTCACTACCTTATGGAGACCGAGGACAAAATGAAAAAAGGAAAACAAAAGGTCTCCTTAAGGTAATTCTAAAGACTGGAGTGCGCCACAAGGAGTTTTGTGTACAAAGTATATGAGAAGACGGGACAAAGGAAAGAACAAAGATGTCTGAACAAAACAAGAATGCGTGCCTTCAACCTCTATAGGCCTTTTCGCACTATCAGCTCCGAACCATGCCAAAAGATAAACAGTTCAAATTTAACAAATTTAGACACAGTTCAAGTCCGCTCTTACACATGTAATTCTCTACACGGGTTAAAAACAACACACCTCCTGAGGATGGTTGAATTTGGCACGGATCGAGAGCTCTCAGAGGTCAGTTTCAGAATGAAATGTTGTAGTGTAAACAGGCAGGTCAAACTTACATGGGTCAAACCCATGTCCAGCACAGAGATTGGTAGAAGGCCTTGTGAATCATTCCAGTATGACTTATGGCATCAGATTTTACTACCTTCTGTGCTTTTTTTTCATAAAAAAATTTATCTTTAAATTTTGACTGTATTGTTTGACCTTAAGTAATATTATCAGTATCCCACAGATAGAAGTGCAGACAAAGCAACATTTACATCAAAGACAAACACCAGGACAATCTTTACATTTTAGTGTAGAAAATAGAAACTATTGTGGTACCACTATGGTGTTACCATAAGCATTAGTTTCTCAATTGCTTAAAAAAGCAAGCCCCTTCTCTTCCATAACAAGTGTCCTGGTTTTGTATGTGCATTACACAATGCACACAGGACGTACAGATCTACGCCCCATCCTAAAGATGCAGGCTTGATGATCAGGAGCCCTATCATGTCCCAGACAAGCTAGATTGGTCCCCTGTCTTTATTCACAAGGATAAAGACAGGCACTGGTCTTACAGGCCCAATTATTTCATCGAATACAGTGAATTCATTTGACAAATGTGCGGTGACATAAACTTTCCATATCTGTGTTATGACTGGTCCAAGGTGATGCAGTTTGTCAGCTTGCACTTTCAGCCATCTGCATGCAGCATGTGCATAATGTTGTGTACATCATGTAATGTTGTTTTCATTCACTGTGTAATGTGTGTACAAGTCTGTGTGAATTGACTGCGAATCTCCATGTGAAATGGATGCGAGGTCAGAGGTACATCTGGCAGGATCCGGCCAGGCGCTCAAGGCAGGTATCTGGCAATATTCACAAGCCTCAAAGTGTGACATCAGATGTTACAGACAAGCCACAGACAAGCCACAGACAAGCCACCAATGATGACAATAAATGGACTGGTTTCCCATCCAATTACTGCCCACACTCAATGATTTTTACTGGCATGACTGGGGCACCTAATGTCTTCCATTGAGACTGGGACACCACCATGCAAAGTTTCAAATCCTAGTTACCTTTGAGTCAGCGATTAGGGCAATAGCAACCGACAGTTTACGCTTCATTCCACCAGACAGTGACTTGGAATACTGCTTTCTTTTATCCTGTAGACCTGTAGCTTCGATGTAATGCTCAGTCTCTTTCTTTACTTCTGCCGAAGAAAGTCCTTTAAGCTGGTAGCAGGCAAGACGCAATGACAAAGAAACATAATAACTTTGAATAAGTAATTGAAGCTTTAGGAAGCGGTAGGTTCAAATCCAGCCAAAGTTGTCTAGATTATGGGCTAGGCCAATTATTGTCCTGAATTTCTAAGTGCTTTTTGATGTAAGCATGCATTTAACCCTTTAGTGACCATTTATGTCTGTATAATCAATGGAGCTCGCCAGAATTTTTTATTATTTTTTTAATAGCATTGTAGATCATGGGGAAACATTTGAGGAATGTCAATTCAGGGCAGAACCTTTGCTTTGAAGTTTTTTGCATGAGTGGAAATGGTCAAATCTAGTAGAGTTTTATTCAACACAAAAATAAGACAATGTTTAAAATATTTCAGAAAGTGAAGGAGATAATCTTAAAGATTGTAATGTATGTCATGGGGACAAACACATTTTCTTTCCCGCATGTAGTTTTTAATCCTTAACGATTATAGAAACTTACCAGCTAAAGTCAAAATGCTTCTCTGACTATTTAAGAACTTACAGGATTTCATACTTAATGCAACTTTTGAATGGGGACAGAAGTTATGTCCCAATTGTCTTTCTATGTGACAAACTTCGCCTCTGTCACCTTCTTATCAGTGTAAACACCCAGAAGATTACCCCAGTTTTGGGGGGGTTTGAAGAGGGACTTTTACCTTTCCAAAGAAATACAGGTGCTCCTCTACAGTCAGGTCATCATAGAGGACATCGTGCTGAGGGCAGAGCCCAAGACTGGACCTGACACCCTCCAGATTTCCCCTTATGCTGCATCCGTTCAGGAAGGCCGTCCCACTAGTGGGGGGGATGAACCCTGTCAGCATGGACATGGTGGTGGTCTTGCCGGCGCCGTTGTGACCCAGCAGGACCGTGATCTGGCCCTTGTACATGTTCATGGAGATATTGTTGACTGCAGTTTTTTTCTTAAACACCTATGTTTATAAGATAATTAATATAACTTGAATAGTTAGTTTGCATAACAACAAAGTCAGATTTATGAAACTGTTGCAAGTTTTATCAAAATGAAAACAAATCTTACTGCTTAATGCATATTACATATGAGAGGCCATCAATAGACCCCTTGCATATGATGTCACCAGTCCCCTCGCAAAGGTCAGAGGAAGACCTCGTGTGCGCATTTCTGTTTGCAGCTACTTATAATACATCCTGAGTACAAATTTGGTGAATGTGTCAGTTGAATTTCAATTTGTTACTAGCTCGACACTGATGAAACCCAGCATAAATTGATATATCCCATCGTTTTGCAACGACTCGAGTGATCAACTTGATACCTTGCTCAGATTCCTGATTTGAATTCCAGCCTTTACATCACTGGGTTCCTCCTCAAAGAAGCCTGAGTTTGAACCTCGCAGCTGCATCGAGAAGCCGTCTCCTTCCAGGACCTCCACGATGATGGGGGAACCACACCAGTAAGATTGCTACATAAAGAAACATCAAGAATCAATAAATGAATAGGAAGCATTTATTTTACCATGCTTTTCGCCATCTTAAAGCCTTAAAACAAATATTAAAAAAAACGATTTGCAAAAGTTTCAGGGTCACATAGTTGCAGTGTGGTAACCAAGTCTAACTTTACAAAGTCAAGTTAACTCTCAAGTCATTTTTGTCAAAGTCAAGTCAAGCCACAAGTAAAAACAACAACGGGTAACTTGAGTCGAAAATAAGTCCAAGTCACCAACTGAAATCAATAACACTTCAATTACAGTCTTCTTTGAACATTTCACAGATGTCCAATTCTTAAAATTCATTTTCTATTTTAAGACAATTTCTTATCATGGTTTAAATGTGGTGAAAACGCCACACATTCTTCTTTAAACAGCAACTTGATTCCATCCTAACCTTCAAAAAGAAATTCCATCCTAGTGGTACTCCATACTCCCCAGGGAAGACCGCCTCGACGTACCAGGTGAAGACCCCATAGAGGATGATGTCTAAGACCATCATCATCATCACCTGCAGTAAAGTGAAGTCATCATCCACAGAGAACGGCTTGTTGATTGTACCCCATTGAATACCTTCCCCTGCAACAGAAGGAGGGGAAACGGTAACTCTGCTGAAAATGTTCAATTGGGTAGAAAAGTCATTCACCATTTAGGCCCTATCTTTTTGTAAATCCTTGGGCACTGCCTTCGTTTGTGCTCTACTTCTTACACTATAGTGTTCTCGGCAGTCATTGAGGTAACCGGCTGAAAATTAACGTCACTCTTGTGATCAGTGGCCCTTTTATCTCCTTACTATTTTTGCTTAGCAAATTCAAAGTTGCATTGCCAGAAATTTTTAACATTGACTTTTCTGAATGGGCCCTTGGTGAGGACATTGATTGAAATGTCTGTACATTCGGCCACATAGGGAACTATACTTTACCTGTGCCTTCGAAGAGTGCAATAATCTGACCTCCAAGACCCATGGCAGTGTTTGAGATGAGACAGGAGGCAATCTTGCCTGGTAATGACAGCCGCTGGTAGAACAGGAGCAGGAAGTAGTATGGCATGTAGGAGATAAACCAGAACACACCCGCTGCGACGGCTGCAGAGTTTGCTGGAAGGGAAGAATATGACAGAGGGTCAGGGATTTGATGAAAATAATAAATCATTCTTGTAACGCGCATTCCATCCATTCTATTCCATCCTACGTCCCATCCAAAGGACGCAGCAATAATAGTTAAGTGTCTTGCTTAAGGACACAAGCGTCACGACCAGGACTCGAAACCCAGACTCTGCGGATCAGAAACACCAGAGCTTGAGTCCGGTGTTCTTATCCGCTCAGCCACGATACGCAATGACAAACGACAAATACATGCACTCACCTTTACTGAACAGTGAACTCATAGCAAAGCTGTACATGATACTGACAACAGCGTACAGCATCAGGAACACAAATATGATAGAGGGGTCGCTGTTGGTGACCACCGCCGCTTGAAGGTCACCGACCTTGATGCAAAACATCATCGTCATCAGAGAAACAGTGATGGTCAGATAGATGAAGTATTTGATGAACCATGCCGACCAGTGAACCCAGTTGGACAGGCCCATCATTTTCATAGACTCCTGAGTGGTGGGTGGGTGGGTGAGTGGGTGGGGGAAGAATGACATGCTAACTGTTACAATCAGAATCCAAGGTAGACATATTAGTTTGGGGAAAGGGCTGGTCTTAACGTAGTACACTTAGCCTTTCTAAAATTTTGCACATATGACATAGGTTTCTTCATCAGACAGGTCGTAATTAGTCATAAAATTTACCAGTAGCAAATCTGTATGCTTACTTTAGCAGCAAAACGTTCGTAAGTAAAAGTGTATTTCATAAACGATTAAGAAGATTTTAAAAGTGCTTGTGCACATCCATTGTATTATGATTTCAATCATCTCCTTTCATACAGAACCGTCTGCAAGTTGACAAACACATGGTTAAAGTGCCACTTTCGGTGGTCTAGTTGGTAAGACATCTGTCCTAAAATGGCAATGTTGTGGGTTCGAATCCCATCCCATGCCTGTGAATTCTTTATACAGAACTCAGAGAAGTACTGAGTACTTACACACATTGGTGAAAGGGTAACCTAAATAATATAATTAACTTGAAAATTGAAGAGCATATTTTCACTTATTATCTATTTATTACACATCCAACATCACAGTTTGAGCCAATAACAGGAAACCAGAAATGTTCAGTTTTAGATGTGGGAGGAAAACCACTGAAAACCCAGCCCACAGAGCCCTCCTAATAACCATATGGCCATAAAGTCGGAGCTTGGGGTCGATTTCACAAAGCACTAAGATTCTTCCTAAAGATGAGTTGTCCTTATTACCATAGTGATTTGTATTGTGACATCACACTTTGCTAACTCTTTGTGAAAACGAGCCCAGGGCTGTTAGACAGAGAATACTGCTCCGTAATTGTATTTGCTTAGCAGGGAAAAGGCCACAGGTAATGTACACATTACACAGCACTTTGGGTTGATGCTCCACTTCCACTCAGCAAGATATTCCTTGCTTAGCAACTTTGTGTGCTAAACGGCTTTTCTATGATATTGGGCGTGTAATTCGACAAGAGAGTAGGAGCTGCTTGTACCTTAAGTCTCTTTTCCTTCTCATAGGTAACACTCTTGGCGATGTTGAGAACCACGAGCACCAGACTGACCATAATGAGATCAGGAAAAGACGTCTGCAGCACGATGACGTACAGGTCTTCAAAATACGGAGGGTACGGGTACCGCTGCATTAATGTAGCATGGTTGAGGGTGGCACCCTGAGACTGGAGAACAGCCATGTCAACAGCATTCTGTAGAGTCAGGAAACCTTCACGGAAGTAGCCTATTAAGATAATACCAACAAAGTCAAGTTCAAATAACATTTATATCCACATTAATCATTAGTACCACAAAAAACACACTGTATTGCGGAAGAATGTTCTGCTAAATTAGGGCAACTCCAGGAACAACCTGTGCGCAAACAAATACAAGAAACAAACCAAAAAAAGAACTTCAAAATGGAAAAATGATGTATACACATTAGACCCAAATAAACAGAGTGTATGTGGATGAAAACTTTAAGACGCATCATAACTAATTGGCAAGAATTAATAAATGCAACATTAATGCAATGCAATGCAACATCCATCCATAAAAATCTCTACTGTTGTTTGCGATCTTTTTCACTAGTCCATATTTAAAACACGCACACTGTTGCTGGGTGTCACATTTGCCAGTATCATGGTGATGGTGTTGGGGCTTATGTTGTTACTGTTCCTCCAAGTAAATTTACGCAAGTATAATAAAGTATGCATATGCAGTGAATACCAAATGGAAAAGTAGTAATGTATGCAGGGGCCAATGGAAACCAGTTTCAACTGTTTGGTAATAAATGGGTACATTAGGTAAAGAAGTGTAATAAATAAAGAAATGGAGAGTGCTGTAATCCCATACCTGGTACCCCTCCATACACATCATCCTTGTTTCTGGGTCCAGGAATCTGGTAGAATGGAAACAGATACTGTGTCATCCATTGTGTCATGCTGTTCTCATTTTCCACATTCCTCATGGAGTTACTCAGACGGATGCTGTAAGTCATGTTGGGCGGGGCCGTTCGCCCGTCATCCGGGAAGTCATTCTTGAAGATGATGCCGCCGAGGATGTTATTTGAGGAGGAGAGTTTCATCACCTCCAGGAGCTCCTCCTCTGTGTCAAAACCTACGGCTGTGGAGATTTTTTGAAAAAGGGAAAGTTCTTGCTGATCATCTATACTGATATGAAACATGCTTGGATTTTTGAAGAGTACACTTGTGTATCTTCTATTTAACCAGTGCCAACACTTTCCGTGGACACGAGGGGGTGCACCATTTTTTTCTAGAGGGGCACTTTTGGCCAAATTAATCATAAAGGTTTTAGCCTTAAAAACATCCATGAGCATCTGCCTTTGAAACATTCATGGGTCGTCCTTGAAGATTCATGCATTTAAATGCTGCGGGGGTACATGTGTACACTTTCAGTCAAATCTTATGGGCAAGAGTGACATCATGTTATTCTTGATGTGAGAAACTGACCATTGAAGTAAAAAAAGATGCCTCAAATTGGAATACAAATACAGATGTTGCACAGAGATGACACAATTATGAATGATACTGAAATAATGATATAAAACCCCAAGTCAGAAAACTCAATGATGATCACTACAAGTGTAGCTTACCCTCTTCAAGTTGCACAGGGTTGATAAGAACAAACTGGCCGCTCAGTCTGTCTACAACTCTATCCATAATATCATCAGCAGCTGGACCTTGAGGGGCATAGGCAATCTTCCAGTAGAATGGCGGCAGGGTGGAATTATCCGTTACATTTGGTGGCAACAGCATCTGTGGAAGCTGGCTAATTGCAAAGGATCCATACAGGGTTGGGGACTCGAAGTTATTGAAGTCGACAAAAGACCGGATGATCAACAAGAGAGCAGCAAACACTAGCGGGATGAGGATCTCAAAGATAGTGACGATGACGCGGCGGGACTGGAGAACCCAGTTCTTCCAGAGGAGGAGAAGGAACTGGTTCCAAGTTCTTCCCATCGTGAACTGCATACACTTTGGATTTGACAATGTTTATTATTTTAAAATAAATACATGTACAGTCTTAATTTGTATATTCCGGCCCACTGGGAAAGATAAGGCTTCTAATGACAGAGGAGTTTGTTCTTATCAGATAATTTTATAACTTCGGATTTAGATAACAGGATTTTCCCTCCTCATATCCTCTCTAATGGAGCCATGCAACCAGCCTCGTGCAATCCGTGCATAATATCAGCAATATTGGAAATTTTTCTGTGGAAAAAAAAAGAATATAGTACATTACATACCAATTTGTAGCGTAAACTAAAGCATTTGATGGTTTTGTAGAATTGAAAGAGAGAGTTTTTAGTATTTTCAGGGAGATTTTCAAGTTTGTTCATCAGAACATGGACAAAATGGGGGGGGCGTGTTGGGGGAGGTGTTTGTTTGTTTGTTTGTTTGTTTGGGTTTTTTGTTACCTTTTTTACTATACATATACAAGTACCTACATGTTTTCTACAGTTGTTTTTGCATTTTTGCTGTTGTCTTTGTTTCTTTGTTTTATTCTAATGTGTGACCAAGGGTCCCCATGTAGTGGGCCTGCGTGCCTGTTCGGGGTTTCCCTTTTGCACTTTGTTGTATTTTGATGTTTGTGCAATAAAGGTAAACAACTAATCTAAACTCCATCTTTCCACAGAATCAGGGAGAGTTGGCAGCTCTGTCTCCGCTAATCAATATCAGTAAACTTTCAGAGTATAATCAAACATTTGCTGATGATGAACTCTCATGTCTCAAGGGACGCAGACATGGTATGTTTTCCATATTCCACTATCCTGCATGTGATAATGAGTTCATCTTCAAGCAAACTTGACACAATAGCTTAAAATAGCAAAATACGCAGAATTAGAAAAGCGCAATACACAGAGGATGATATATAGGCCGTGCAATATAGGTTTATATCACTCTTCTCGCTGCTTGGAGATATGAGTACTGTTATCATCATGGAACAGACATTAGCCTTAATACAATCAAAGACACTACATGTATGTTTGAGCAACGCTTGAATCAACATACTCTGGAATCTCATATGTATGAATGGCTAATTTACCGAGGATTAATTTCTCCATTGCATCATTGTACTTTGAACTTCCCGATCATTACTGGATAGCGCAGAGGAGGGGTTGGTGAACTTTTCCTTGCTGTGTATGGAAAAGTTTAATGGCCATCACTGTGAAAACCGCCATCAGTAGTGAGAATTGAACCTGAAGTGTGTGGTTGATTTGTTTTTTTACGTTTCTTTTGTTCTTTAATCTTTCCTGGACAAATATTTTGTTCAAGGTGTACTTGGTGCGTTAACCATGGATGAGTGTTTTTACTTTATCATTTGGAAACCAACTGTGAATAAGGAAAACAAAATGTGTGAATTGAAGGGGGTACTTTTACGTGTTTTCATATTAAAAACTTTGCCTTTAATTAGAGAGCATAACTTTGCTATACTTGGCTACTTTTAGTGCTTACGCAGCTATATGAAATTGGACCCAGTGCCCAATGTCTTGGTTCAGCTTACCAATGTGAAAGGCAGCAGAGCCATGAATTTAGGCTCAGTTCTGTGAAATCTCCAGCATGCACAAAGTTTTATTCTTTGATGCACAGATAACGGAGAAGTTGCTTACCACAGCACAAGTACACATTTTAAAAATTATACACCACACACACACAGATCCTTGTTATTTGATTGGTGGAAAATGGATCATGTGTCGTCCTTTATTCTGCCATGTATACTGCCGCATCCCTCCAAAAATTTAATATGGGTGTCGTATATGAATAATGCTCCTTCAGCTTCCATGTACGATCTTTTTTATGTACTCAAAAAGTGTCATCAATCGATGTAGGACCCATAATATGCATGTTATCACGAGAGGGCATTTTCACTCAAGAAATACTATTGAATTTGGGTTGTACCAAGGCAACACAAATCAGCAAGATACATTTTGCTTAGTAAAAAAGACTTTAAACATATTTTCTACAGAACTTTGAAAACCTAAAAAAGCTGGGCATTTTTTAATCAAAACACACACACAAAGTGGCCACCAAAAGAGTTCATATCCTACATGTATTTATCGTGAAATATATAAGTGTGGCATTTCATTTACTTACCACTCAAGCCCCATTCACTGATGAATTATAGTCCCCTAGTGGATACTAAATGCGCCACCTCTGAACGTCACGGACAGTATAATTTTCTTCATACGTAAGTCACCTTGTTAGGACACGTGACTGCCGAGTGAGATGAAACTAGTCCAGCCCAATTTGGTGAACTTTGGAGTGGCTTAGGAGTATTATCTCCAGAAGAATCAAGGATTTGGTTTTTAATATTTAACTAAGTGTCTCATGGATTGACTGT
>CM021528.1:17599780-17613444 GCA_010994315.2 Pisaster ochraceus
TTTCTGCTTAAGCAGCTCTATGAAATTGGGCCCTCATGTCATCGCAGCAATAAATCTCGGTTATCTCATTTCGGGAGTGCATTTTCTGAGTGGTGCGCATTTTAGGTGGCGTTTGCACATTTTCTTAAGATACAAATTGACTCTCAAAATTGCAGACCATAGGCAGAGAGTGCCTGCTTGTGATGTCAATGCCAGGGGGTCAATAGTGACCAATAGGGCCAATATTCCTTTGTAATGCCCAATGGGGTCAATACTCCATTAGAATGACCAAACAGGGCAATGCTCTATTGTAATGACCTGAAGGAGTCAAACTGTAATAATGACCGGTGGAGCCAATACTCTGGTATACTGAAGAAATGTGCCAATGCTGCATAATAATGTCCAGGGGGCCCAAATCAAAGCTCTTTGAAAGGTCAACGGATTCATCATAAACTGATTCCAATTGACCATAAAATCAGACTTTGGGAGGGAAGGGGAAACGGCTGATTTAAAATCTATTTGTCTGTTTCCTCAGGTGGAATGATGCAAGGCATGCCAGTGACAAATGCAATGCACCAGATGCAGCAGCGGATGGGCGGGGCTCAGAACCAACCAGGCAGCATGTTTGGCGGGCAGCAGATGATGGCGGGCATGAACCAGATGGGGTCAATGCAACCCCACCCTGGTATGCAGCAACAACAACAGCAAGGGCCAAGAAGATACTGAATATTATAAGGTTGGCGCTGTTTGTCACAAACTTTCATCAGGATTTCAAACTTTGCATGGTTGAAATACAATCTTGGAATGTAGGGAGAATTGTGTTGGCTGGTACTGGGTAGAGCTAATAGTACACAACTCGGTATTTCTGCCATTTTGATCCGAGCTTCTTTAACAAGAGGACGACTCTAAGATTTTTCTGCAAGCCTCCCTAAAAACAATGGCTGCTGATGCCTTTCTTTTCAAAAGATTATCAAAATTATAGTCATATACCGCAGAAAGAAAGGCGTCAATTTTGTTTAACAGTTTTTCTAAATAGATTTGTAGAGATTAGTGTTCTTGTTTAGATGAGTGAGTGGCAGTTTTTGAAACATTACCACATTAAAATAGCTCAAAACAATTGTACAGCGAGGCAGTGCTAAAGTCTTGTACATTGTGTAATTTTGAAAAATTCCAATGCTCTTTAAAATACAAACTTGATTGTCTGAGAATGTTTCAAATCCAACATTTACTTGAGTTGTCCACTCAATACAAAATTAAAAAACTAAACTCAAAATGTTGAAACAAGTAGGGAATTAGTTGTTCAGTTTTTGATGACATCTCTTATGTTTTTCACAGGGACTGTTTCTCCGCTTCTTAACCACCAGCATTCATGTAATTTGCTTGACCCTGTGGCCATTGAAATTCACAGGCAAGTGTTCCATGTTTAAACTTTAGCAGAAAAAAAAGTGGTGATGTCGTTGTGAAGACAATTATGCACGTTGTGTAAATATGTAAAATTTTTATCTGCCTAACTGATGGATGTCCTTTTGAAGATGGGGTGCAGAAGTATTTCAAAAGGACTCGATGTTTCTGATTTCAAATCAATGTGGGCTCAAGCTGATGACCTTTTCAGACTTTCTAAGAACTTGAAGATTTCCTAACTCTCATATGAACAAAATTGAGGGAAAAAAATTAATGAAAAAATAACTGGGACTTTTTTGTGTTTTCATGTCAACAACTATTTCCCTGAGTTGAATTTTAAGGGAGTGAGTATATTCGTGAAAAAAGTTCTGCCTTTTCACAAAATTCTACCTTTCCACGGGTGTTAAATTGGGAGCTGTCCACTCTCCTACTGATTCCCAAGTGGTTCAAAGGCCCATAGCTGATGTACAGAAACTTTCAGAGTAAAGCATGACATGAAAAAAACATGTCCAGGTTGTACAGAGCCTTCAAGAGTTACTCTGTGCACCCTTTTGTCGGCATGAGTAAAGATTTTTGGGGTGGTTAAATTCACACTGCAGAATCCGCTCTTTGAGAGTTTGCTCAAGAATAGCCAATAAGTTAAATGGCCCTTGATGAAATAAACAACTTTTGGGGAGGTATGTTAAGGCAGTTTTGAACACGTCTACTCTCAGGAAATCATAATGGCATAATTAGTTCACTGAGAGCTTTATTAAGTTATGAAGTTCAGTGACTTTGTGTTTGTCAATAACTAACCAAAGAATGGTAGGTGTTTCATTCACTCATTGATGTGTGTGTATACCAATGACACTAGAACAGATTCCAAGCAGATGAAAATAAGCAAAGTATAGAAGATGATGTCACATCTGCTTTGCCTTAGGATGATTCCTTGTACAGCCATAAAATCTGTTCTGGTTTAAGGACAAACCCTTCAAGAGACCGTTACATGACTGTAACGTCCTGCAGTGCAATGAGGCTGTTATTCATAGTGTGATGTCATATCTTGCCACCAGGGCCCAATTTTGTGGCTCTGCTTAATCTCGCCGAATTCTCTGCTTGCGATCACCATTCTCCGCTTACTGTGCAATTTCTGTGCTAGCTGTGTAAGCGAGTAATGCTATTAAAGTGGAGTATTCACAAGCAAAAAAATTCCTGCTTACCCGTGAAATACCCTTGACGCAAGCGTGGAATTCCCTGCTTCCACAAGCGTTGATTCTTTGCTTACGGTAAGCAGAGCCATGAAATTGGGCCCAGGCGGTATCTCACTCCATTGGTTTTGTGCTTACATACGGGAGTTTTTAAATCAAGTTGCACTACGACAAATTGTGTTTGCAACAATACCGTGGCTCATCACACAACCTTGTTACGCTGTTGAACCTGTACCTTCATCATCAGCAGAAAATGGTTGCAGTGGTGTGTCCATGTCACATTGGGCCAAAAAGGCTTCAGTCTGCTTAATAAGTAAAACTAACAAACATTGTTTGGAGTATGTCGGTCGATCGCAGGAAACTTTAAATCATATGGTCTCTTAAGGGTTAAAAGACTGTTATTCTAGTGACTGTTATTAAGGTGACTTGTGTTATGTGAATCATGCAATCCAGTACCACTTGTTCAGGTAAAGTTGATATGGCTAGGGTGAAAGTATCAATGTAAGTATTTAAAAGAACTAGTGGTATTTCAATTTATAAAAAAAAGAATTAATGGAGTCTCTTTTGCCGGTGGGCTGTTTATTTCTCGAACAATTTGAAACAATTGTCATTTTCTTAACAGCATTTTTAAGATCAACCTTTTGGCTTCTAATTATTTTACTTTGTTACAAAATTGTTTTGGACTATGACTGATCCGCAAAATGAATAGTATTTTGAGACAAAGAATTAGATTTTGGTTCTTTTAAAAATTGTCATTTGGCTCAAGTACTGGCGTACCATCAGTGTCCTTCCAATGAAGTTGTTTATCCAGAATGTAAGTAAAGTTTGCTGTATATTCTTTGTTACTGTGCATAAAAACAATTGTAAAAACTTCATTTTAACCCCAAATGCCCGATGATTTTTTTTTCTTTTTTATAAAGCAGTCAAGGTTTGTCATTTTCTCCGTACACAGGTTTGATTTCTTCTTCTTTTTCCTTTTTTTGGTTTTAATTAAAGATAAGCCGTAATAAATATGAATTGTTTGAATACATTGTGTTGTGTTGCCTGATTCCGCAAAGGTGAGATGCATTGGAGTGGGTGTGTGTACCTGTACGCCTTTTTTATTCAGAAATTATTTTAGGAAAAACTATTGTGTCCAAGAGATTTCATCATCTTATACCGTAAGGATCACATCACAAACTGTGTCCGTGTATTCTTCAAAAACTCTCTGGGGAAGCTTGTTGCATGCTGCCAACAATACCTGCCTGCAGTCAGTGAAGAAGGTTTGTTTGTGCACAAGTGATGCTTGTGATTTTTCGCTAAACAAAAAAAAAATGCACTGGATTACGCCTAGTGCCATCATCATGTCTCGTGCATCTAACATTTTAGCAGTTCACAATACACACTGCTCTGTTGAATGTTATATCATTTATCATTTGTCATGTGTGTTTTTTTTTTTTTTTTTACATTAAATACACATTGGCAAAAAAGACTGAGTTTACCGAAGAAGCAAGTATTTTCCAAGTGCCTCGCTATAAAGGTGGGCATTTACCCTTTAGAGATCGTAGCAGCCACAAGCAGTTGGTGCCAAAATGCCCATAGAGGCTGAAAATCGGCCACAATATTTGGTCTACTTCCATTCACAGGAAGAAGTCGCAGTGAAAGTCATGTCCAGAATTGACATTTTCCAATGTTTCCCATGTTGACATACTATTTATTTACATTGGGAAAACAAAACATAATTTACATGACACATTAGGTTTTTGGGGCATTTTTATTGGGAAAAAATAGAATACAACAATCATCAAGCGTAGCCATGTATGGGCATATTGTGATTTGTACATATCTACAGAAATGAAAGGTCTCTAAAGGGTCAATTAAGTCAGACAGGACTACCGGTGAAGAGGTCAGCTTCAAAAAGGTCAAATGAGCAATTTTAAAACTTTTAGAAGAGTGATTTGAAATAAAAAGAGAGTAAGTAGTACATGAGTATTGCCATCAGATGAACTCTTAGGAGACGCAAATATTTTAAGTCAACTTCATACATTCTCTTCATTGTAGCCTTCCCCATCGGTGCTTTAACGAGGACTGTGTGAGCTCTCGCACCCCACACCGTCGTTTCTGGCTAAAATCTTTGATTTTGTATCAGGCAAGTCACATGATCTCAGTTTCTGATATGCTCGCCAAGATAATTTCACAGCAAAACTCTGAAGTGTAGATTTTCCTCAACTGTTCAAAACCAAGCTTCTTCCAGCTGTATAAAACTTTGGGGGGAAAACTGTACAGTAACACTCTAGAAATATTGAAATGTTGAAAGGAAAGCAAAAAGTTGAATGCAAATTTTATCACTTGAATGTCAAAATAGTCGGCATCTGAAATTTGATTTGAAGAAGAAAAACAAGTGAAATGTATTGAGGAAAATTTACTGTGGCACTGCTGTTGGACTCAAGTCCCCTATATGCATAGAGCATATCAGGCGAAATGTGGCATTTATTTGATTAAAAAATAAACTGTGAGTAACAAAGGATGCAATGTATGCTAATGGTAAACCTGTTACACTGCCCAGAATTAACGTTGCATGATACATTGTATGTCAAGAAAAGGTACAGCATTGGTTTCGCCTTCGATCCATTTTTGATACAAAGGCATCATACTGAAAAACAAACAAGCACGGTTTTGTCTTTGAAAAAATCAGTTACGGTATTTCAATTTGAATAAATGGCAGTTTTGAAGTATTTGTTTGATTTACAAAAACAAAACTATTTGACATTCTTTACTAATTATATCGTCTATCCCGCATTCTGAAACAGTCGTACGTATTCATTTTCATCACAGCTAAAATAGGGGAAAGTCTGTTCTCCTTGCATTCTCTGTTTGGTAAACATTGATTTGATTTGGAGGGAAAACAAGTATGGGTGCGCTATGTTAAAATCCCATGAATTCAATGACCATGAATGTTGTACCTTTAATTTCTTTTGACCTGTTTTGTCGGTCTGGTCGATTTTTTCACTCCCTTCTCATCAAAGTAATCTTTAACTGATCATCCTCTCCATGGTTCAAAGACAACCTTTACTAAAACAAAATTATTTCAATTAAAATCCCAGTAATTTGCCCTTTGGCTTTAAGGTGGAAAATGGCCTTGATATATTCTGTAGTGGCTATATTTTTGTTGTCTACGAATTTGTTTCGGTGAAACTAACCAAACAAACTACTCTTTTATTCTGGTAACTTAAGTTTACCTTAACGCATTAAAAAATCAACACTACCACTGTAGTCAACAACTTTCCTCAATCAACTTTGAATAGTAGAGAACAGTCTCTAAAGTGGTGGGCCACTCCCAGCTTATTGAAAGGTACACACATTGCAAGTTTAGGGGTTCCTTTTGATATTGCATTTGCTGTGTGACCTTTATTGACCCCTTTCATGTTAGCCATGCAGTTACCTTTAACAACGAAAATGCAGTTTGTGAAGTACGTGCAGACAAGGGTGCAGCAGTAGTAGTTTGAAGCCACTTGCAAAGGTTTGACAAACAAGTAACTGACAAGTAACTGTGCGGTAAACAGTCAAGTAACTTGATCAAGGGACTTGTGTCTTTATGAATGTTTGTAACAGAACGGAAAAATGGATTGACTCGCTAAATCCCTGCATGAGATTGGACTATGCACACTTGCATTCTGGATTGGGAAGGCACCACTTTGTTCACATCATCCTGACTTACTGGTTCAAGGGGAACTGTCGTCATGATCAAAGCAGGCCTGTGGCTGTACATGAAATTTTGAGCTCCAAACTGGTTATTGTGGCAGGCGCACGCTGGCTGTCTCATCACAAAGGGTGCATCGCTATTATATGATGTAATTCGGCCATCTTTACGGGCAATTTGGAACACACAGTCATGCGTTTTGCGTGAGAACGGCATGCAGCACGCGCACATTTCACAAAACTCGTTGCTTGATTGGTTAGTAAACAGCGCGGCTGCGTTAATAATTTGAGCGCTTGACGCGCCTGCAAGCCAAAATGCAATTTGCCCGTAAAGATGGCGTCTATTGGGAACTATCTATATTGTGGAATGACGGCCAGCTTGTGAGCAGTGCAGTAACTTGGTCTTTGAACAGCCACAGCCCTGCTATGATCGAGACAACAGTCCCCCCTTTAAATATACAGTTCTTGGTGTGCATGATGTTCATTACTATGAACACCAGGGAAAATTACCCGGTATGTCTGCGGCCAGCTACTTGTAGGATTTGAAGGTTGCCCTTTGAAGGAAGACCAGGTTCAAACAGAACTTGAAGTGAATGTGGTACCTTCCCATTAAAACTCACTGGTGCAGTATGGGGACTCAATATGTAGCTGGCTTGAAGTGTGAGATTGTTGTTCTTGACTGCCTGAATCCATGGCTAATTTTGGTCTCTGTCCATTGGCATCACACATCCTTTACTTTCACTGTTTCTGATTGTGAGTGCTGTCCCAATTGCCCTGTCTGTTAGCACTCGCCCAGCTGCGGCCGGCCAGACAGCTAGCTGACCACACAGCTTTTGTTGGCGCAACACGCAGGCCCTACTCAACTTGTTATGAGTCCCACCAAAAGCCACATACTGCGTGGACGGAGTATGTGAGGATGTCATGAAATGTACATTACGGACAAAGCATGCAACCATGTCTAACAAAAACCATGATCTCACACTTAGAGCCAAGTCAATAGACCCAAGTCAATAGACCCCTTGCATATGACGTCACAAGCCCCAAAAGCGCCCTCACAGTGAGGTCAATGAAGACCTGTCATTGGCTGAGATTTGTACTCCGCATGTACAGGTCTGCACGTTTACATTATTTGACCACAGCAATGGCGGCCAATGCAAGGGGTCAGTTCTTAAAAACAGCCCATCGTTTTCCAACGGCCGATGGTCACAATATTTAAATTCTTTCTCCTCTCTTTGTATTGTGTGTATTTTTCTTTTTCCCTAAATTAGCCCCCTTCACGGATTCTGATGCTCCAATCCGGGGGTCATGTGGTCAAAGTGGAGCATGCAAGCGCTCTCTCTGCACCCAGGCAAGTCAACAACAAAGATTTCAGTTTCTGAAACTTGCCGCCAAAAAATTTCACAGCAGTTTTGCGCTCCCCTGTTGTCAGGGGAAGCTGTGCTGTTGGACAGGTTGTCCCCAATATGCTTGGTCTTTGAATTTTAAACTGGCTTTTTGTCTTCGTTTGTTTAAAAGCTCAAGCATATTCGGCGAAAAAAAAAAGGCTTGTTACAATAATGTGTTACAAATTGCTTTAGAGTTTTATTTCATTAAATGCTTGAATGTTACTTTAATGCCTATCATAACAGAACAGGGGCAATCTGAAAACCTAATCTTTATTGTGAACTTTTTTTTCCTTTGTGCAATTTGGGACCGTAACTTCAAGGAAAGATTTTTAAAGAGTCGCACTGAGTGGCATAACCGGGGGAGGGCAGTGGGCGGGGCGTAGGGGGCTGGAGCCCCCCCCCCCCACATCTCAGAATTCTTGTTCCCCCTTTTGCCCACCAAATGAGATTTTTTAAAAGCACCCCTCCCAAATTATGTCTTTCCCTCTGCCTGCCCCCTCAAATGGAAATGTCTGGTCACCATTAGTTGAGCTTCTTTATCATGGTGCAGCTGTCATTCACTGAAGGCAAAACGAGGCTGGGAATAAGACATGTAATCCCATCAAGGAGCAGGTTCGGGTGGGCGACTAGAGTGACTAGACTGTGTGACGTAGCTCTCGAATTGACTAGCTCGACCACGCTACAGTGCATGGTCGATCTTATCAATCTCCCTGTGCTCTATGGTTTCTGGTAAGTCTCGTCACTCTAGTCGCCCGCCCGAACTTGCTCTTGGTATGATGAGAATCAGAGTCTTTATTGCAGTGGCACACAGGGAACTAGACGGAGATGGTAGCTGCTTGATAAAGTCTACCTTATGAGGCAGTGATGCATGAATTCATACAGGGGCCAAAACAATAAAATAAAAATAATTAATTAAAAAAATAAATAAATTAAACTAAAATTAAAACTATAAAAACAATCCAACTATACCTTCCACCACCACTACCCTTTCTTACAAGTACTTTGATAGTTCAGCCCCTTATACAAACGTGCACTTTCTTTTCAATATGTTATTGCCTGTTTGCTAGCTCCTTTTTAGCATGTGGGTGTGCAACGATTCCATGGAAAGGTGACAGCAGAATCAAACAGGTTTGTGAACTATCTTGAGATGACATATGAAGAGTTGCTGGCTCTCAAAAAGTAACCCGGTTTATTCTCAATGTGGACCTGTGTATTCTAGTCCTCGCCAGGAAACTTGGAAGCGCAAAGGTTTATAAAACTGAAGTAGAGGACCCTGCTGTAGGTTGGAGCTGCAGTGATGTGCCCTGGATGAAGTGTGCTGGCTGTGTTGCTGGTGCATAGGCTCCATTTCTTTTAGATCCTGATCCAAAGCCAGCAAGCGTACGTGTGAAATGTGTGTTCTGTGATTGGACAAGATTTAGTAATAGAGAGCAAGGATGTGTGCTAGGGGTTTTCTTTTAGATTCCATGGAGTAAGGACTCATCCAAATGGATGGCTAAAGTGTCAAAGGACAGTCGTTATTGCTGTATTGATGAAGAAATTCTTATGAAAATAGTTGAGCTATGTAATTTTTATATGACAGTTTTCGTGTTTAAATTTACACCTGTGAGCGATTTTTCCCTTTGTTGCGCACGTCCCAGCCAATAAATCTTGACTGTTGTTCTGCACTTCACACTGATTGGTTGAAAGAGATTACAGTGAGAGAAACATGGGCGGATTTAAGATCAAGTCACCCCAAGCTCATGCATCATCAGTGCACAGGCTGTAGGACGTGGACTGCAGAATATAAAAGGCAACCAGAGCAGTTTATAACAACTGTGTATGCCTATGGAAGAAATTCATTGTTTTCTTCAGACATGCTATACTATTAGTCTATGGTTGATAAAACATGCATAAGACTGCCACTAATATGATCCCTGAACTCTACTGGGCCCAATTTCCATGGCTCTGCTTACTGCCGAATTCCACTCTTATGATCGCTATTCTCTGCTAGCTATGTAGGCGAAGAATGCCTAGTAACAAAGAGTATGCATGCACACAAATAAAAAGTTTGCTGCTAACCCGTGAAATACACTTGACATAAATGTGGAATTCTATGGTTCCACAAGTGCTGATTCCTTGCTTATGGTAAGCAGAGCAATGAAATGGGGCCCTGATTGTGACACTCAAGACCCTTGTAATAATGGAAGATTATCGAGTTGGGAGAATAAATAAGCAAAAACTGGTTGAATTGAAAGTAAACCCCTCCGCTTCAGTGTAAACCTTCATTTACAGTTCAGTCGCCCGTCTAGCATTTTTAGGCTGCTTATGAATCCAGCGACTTCAACTATGGCTATGGCCATTGACTGCAGCATCAATCGTTGAAAAAAAAGTGTGTTTTTTTCATTAAGCCGGCCACATCCGCTGATAAAGCCATTAATTCGGACATGACCTTAGTCTTCTCTTTAGTCTTGGCCCATTGTTAAACCCACCCCGCTAGTTATTGAATCATCACCCTCCCCTTTTCAGTGCATTCCCCAATCCTCCCTGGCCTTGTTGATATCAACAATTGTGCACATACATTAAGGAGTAGGGCAGCCCGTCCCCTGACGAGAACTGAGCAATACGGCCTGAAGCATCACTCAAGTTGTTAGTATGTGAACGAAAATTCACACTTGTGAGTTAAAAATCAATTGATTTACCCCCAAAACGTGATGTTTTTTCAACAAATTCCAGCAATAGGGCTATCTACAAGTAGCATTCGATCGGTAAGTTTCATGATCGAGCACACAAGACGGATTGAACAATTAAGAGGGAGTAAGAATAGGATTGCAATGGTGCTGGGGCTAAGGATACGAAGGGGATTGACCCTATTTGTGGGGCTTGTACTTGTACTTACTTGTACTTAATCCCATAACCTTGTTGAAGGTCGTAGGGGCACCACAGCTGACTTATTGACGATTGTGCGCCATTCAATGCGGTCCTCCGCTAGTCTCTGCGAGATACTGAATGTCAGGCCCGTCCACTCCTGGATGTTGTCTTCCCATCGTTTCCTTTATCTTCCTTGTTTCCTTTTCCCAGGGACTGTGCTTTGTAGTATGGTCTTTGAGAGTCCTGTTGACCGGGTGATGTGACCATCATACCACCTCAGTTTCCTCTTCTTTACTGTTGCAAGCAGCTCCTCGTACTGTCCTATGGCTTGTTGAACCCTATTGCGTACTTGGTCATGATTGGTGATGTGGTCTGTATATGAGATTTGTACTATGTAGGACCTCCTCTCTGTATACATTCTGCAGTGTCCACCCTTCTGGAAACTCGGTAAGGATATAATTTGACATAAATTAAGGGATTTTAGCCGTTATTCCTGAGATTATATTCGGATGTTAGCATTGGTTTTGAATAGAAATAAGAGTGACGAAATCGGACGCACCGCGTCGGAGAATGTAATTTCTGGCAAATAAACTGGCGTTTTTAGACTCTAGAGGGCGCTATAGCATGTAGCTGTAAAAGTTTTGTTGACCGATGATCTTGTGACTCCTCATAAAAACCAGCTGTATACGTAAAGTCAACAAACATTTGTTAATTTCCTTGTGTGTACAATAGACAGGCAGACACTCGAGTCTCGCTTGCAAACACACGGGCACCGGTAATCTCTGAGCAATAAACTTGCACATGTTGTAATACGTCGCAGTGAGAAAACTCTATCAAAAATAGTTTGCATAACGCCGGTGAAATTTCATGCATCATTGACATTGGATCCCTTTCCTCCACGCATGGATTGGTAAGATTTTACACTTTCTGGCTGGCTTTTCCAAAATACGAAATAGCTCAACCCGTGGATCGAGTTGGTAGCTACCCACTGCTTTGAAGAATTGCTCTGTGTTTGAGAGTTGAGGTAAGGACACTCACTGACTCAGTCAGTATCGTTATATTTTAAAAGGAGGTTACCGTTACATGGATCATGGATGCAAACCAACATCTAACTATGGATGTCAAAAGTGAATTATTGTGATAATCGTAACCCTCCGCTTCATCCCCCGACGGTCCGCAAGCGTCTTTAGGATGGAGGGACCGTCGGCGTCAGGAGGATGGAGGGTGATGATTATCGCAACTAAAGTGAATACATAACATTAAATTTGTCCTTTTGCTTAGAAATGTGGTTAGAAAAAATGAAATTGAAAGAACACACTTCATATGTTGTAGCAAGTTAACATGGTATTGGTATTGTGGTACAAATGTATAGTCATATGATTTAAACCTTAAAGTACCGGTACTTAGATTACCTACGTAGTTGCGATGGCGTAACCTGATCATGGACCGAAAGTCTAGTAAGGGACATGACCAAGACCATGAAGACTAAAGAATTTATATTTTAGTTGTAAATAATATGTAGGCCCTATTTTGGGTCATAATGAGTAAAGTTGCATTTAGATTCAGCATAATTTTCAAGTCGAATCTTGAAGTTTATTTATTTTCGTTTAATTTACACTGTAAATTACACAGCTAGGTCACTTTGATGCACAAATAATGGCTATAGTTACATATTTTATTTATAATTTGATGCAAAGGTCTTGCAAAGCTCTTTCTAAAGAAGCCCATCGGGCTGTTTGTTTTACTTGCTCCGAAGACGTTTTTATATTGAAGTACCCCAGATTTTGTCTAGTATCATAAATAAAGGTATTCTTTTTAGTGGTAGCAATCACACCCAGGTCAAATGAAGTTCCATTCAAACGATAAAATTAACTTAACAACAAATTGAAACATTTTGAAACTTTATTAGTCGCATCTGAAAAGAGGAGGATTTTTTAACTAGTAGGCTGAACAGTTTTTAGTAGCCCACAGGGCAAGTTCATAAGTGGTGTTTACTAGCCTGTAGCAGTTATTAGACAATGTACACCTGGCTAATGTTTAGGTTGAGCCCTGATGCATAATGGTTTTGATACAAAACCCTGATTTAATAATTAATTTGGGGTTGAGCAAAGAAAATCTGACTAGAGCGACATTTGAACCAACGACCTCCGGTTTAACCCATGTCGGGTCTCTACCAACTGAGCTATCTAGCCCTATGTTGGCGGTCTCCCTATTTTGTCAATATCCTTGTTCAGGGGTGCCAGTCAGAAGCCATACAACTGTTAGCTGCTGTGTAGCCAGGGATCACACCCAAGTTTACGATACAACCTGGGAAGCGGCAGCCACGGGATCACCTTAAAGGGATGCGACTTTTTACAATTTGTTGACTAGATTCAGATATTAATCCTAATCCTGTCTTTAATTGAAACCCAATACTAGATCTGGATGAAATACCAAAAGAGACCTACGTGTCAGTGACATCATGAGACAGAAACTCAACCAACTACTCCTCCTGACATGGAAGAACTACGTACTTCAGAAGAGACACATTGTCCGCACTGTATTCGAGATCGGCCTCCCTATCTTTGTCTCCCTGCTCCTTATATGGCTCCGCACAAAGGTGGACTACACAGACTTCAAGAACCCCAAGATATACAATGAGTTCTCTATCGACCGACTACCAAATAACCTCACACGTAACAAGGCCCATTTCGCTTCTCCGAAGTGTGTCTGGCGGATGGCATACACCCCCAATGGCAGTGCTGAGACCCGAGTCATGAGCTTCTTGGTGCAGAACTTGCATTCTGGCGATCATGTGACTTTGGATACTGGTTAGTTAGCAAAGCATGTTGTGTTTGTATGTATAGGGAAAAAAGCCATTTCATAATTAGGCTGATCTGTTGGTTTTCCTTATTTTTCTTTGAATCATTGCAATAGAAAACTAAAAAACGGTGCTCACAATTGCTGTGGGTTTGACCGTTTAAGGTTTTTTCAATCACCAAGTTGAATGTGTACGCATATCTTCAGAATTATCAGTTGTTCTATTTGTGTCTAGTTATCAATTGTTCAAATTCTTGCATACATGTACATTTGTACATTTGCCTCCATTTGCACAAAGTTAAATGAGAAACTGCCGTGTACGGGGGGAGTGTGTAGCTCTACGGGTGTAGTAAGGACAAGTTTCAAGACCAAAGAAGATTAAACA
>CM021528.1:17750463-17767622 GCA_010994315.2 Pisaster ochraceus
AAGGTGGAAATACCAATATTTCAACATAATCTTTATAAAATTTGAACCCTAGTTTTTGACGTTTTTGTCGGCAATTCTCACCCGCGAAGAATAGATGCATCCAGCTGAACATGCGTACATCGAACCCTTTCAGTAACGTGCATGCGTCACAGTACTTTATACTTTCAAATCATTGACTTAATAAGTATTCGGCAAACATATTATTTCAATTTGAAGAAAATAATTGTGTTCCATCAAGTCAAACATTGGGCAGCCATTATTCACTTTCATCCAATGTAGTTTTAAAACTTCAATTCATCAAATGCAAGGCTGAGACGTAACTTTAACAAAATGAGTTGTTTTGCAAGGACGGTGTTTATTCTTTGAGAAAGCTTATTTCAAAGTTGGGGTTTATAGTTTTATGTAGTGACGTACCCTAATTACGAGGGGCGGGGCACGTTCCCCCAATTCATGCCCATGCCGTTTGGTAGCAGGACCTTTGGGACCCCCCCCCCCTTTGCGCGTAAGTGTGGACATTGAAAGAACTAATACTAACAGGAAGTAATCATTATGACTTATATACCCCCAAATTATGACCTTACACAAGTAATGACTTATGTCTCTTAATTATGATTAGCATGTCATAATTAGGACTTGTGCCAATTAAGTCACTTAGGCCCCTATGAGATACATAAATCAAGACTAATTGTACCAGTTCGTAAGTAATAACATAGACCAAGGAACAGAAATAATTATGACTTTAATTTTCTTTTCTCTCGATGTTCATTTGAAGCTTCCATGCCTTTGCTTTGAAGCAGTGTCAAATAAAAAGGGTTGAGACCGAGTCACGTTACTGTTCCATTATTATTTTATCATATATCGTAGTTTCTTTTTATGGACCACATCCGGTGGGGGTTGATTTTCGTGGTAAAGCTATTTGCACGAGCGCGTTCGTATCTACAATGCATTGTGTGCAAATCAGTGTTTCCGTCTGGGCGATATTATACTGGGCGATTGTGGGGTTGTGGAAGACAGCAGGGCACTGTGACGTATGTGTGTGCGTTAACAATGAACTTGTACAATAAAAAACATGAACATTTGGCATAAATCCATCAACAATAATATACAAGTTTTTCAAAGATGCTGGGTCGTTAAACTTGCGAACATAAACCTGCAGCTTTTGAACGCATATACCTAAAATCAGTCTTCGTTAAAAAAGGGGAAATAGCACCAGAACACGAGTTTTAATTGGCTTCAAGCCCCGCCCAAACCGTGTGGTTTCATTTACCCGTCCTTCAAAATGGTATAGTCCTGTCTGGCAGGTATCCAATGTTTATTTTTGAGCGTTTTAAAGGGATTCAGAAACTGTGTCACTGGTCACGGAGGGAAAGTTGAATTACCTGAGCGACAGCACATTTTTGCCGTATGATTGGTATTCACGTCTTGTGCTAAAGGGAACGGTTGGGGGTTTCTGGGAATGTTCTCTGCCTGCAGTCCTGCTCCTTAATTGTCTGGTCTAGCCGTTAAAGGCACGGCACATTGTTTGTTTATTTCTTTGAAGCTTATCGGAATAACATTGGTAATATTTATTACTGGAAGTTTAGCATCAAGCGAGCAGGAAACAAAGTCTTGTTAGCATGGATACACCGTCCCATAATTTGTGTGTTTTTCTCCAAGAACTGTGCTGGAGCATTCTGTCGGCTTTGCTAGGTTCTAAAACATTGAGCACCAGTGTGGTACAGTATTATGACCAATTCCAGTTTAAAGTTTGCACTGGCATAATTATTTTCCAAGGTCGCTTTAGTGCGACGAGACGGCGCCTTTAACTTTGTGTTATTTCCTATGTTATTGCAGTGACGCAGTATATTGGAAGTTGCGGAACATGACCCATTCACGTGTGTATGATGGTTCCTGCGATCAATTTAGTCTCAGGGCTCTTTACTCAAACAAAGCTCGCATCATGTGCATTTTCATCATTTTAGATGATTTACGAATAAGATTTGCGCCCTCTGTTGATACCTACGAGGGTCCAGGTACCGCCTTGAATCGAGACTATATCACATGCCTAACCGTCATGTTTATTATTAAAATGCATTTCCTCAAACCACAACTGTGTTCATTATTCAATTCAAAGTCACGCATGAATGACCACTGGCATTACAGGGTCATCGATGCGTGGCACTGTTTTCTATGTAAACGCAGGTAGCTAGTTGTATTTCGTATAGACACGGAGGAAAGTAGTTGCTATAATAGTCTCCCACCGACAATCCACAACCCCCCCCCCCCCCGACCGTCGCAACGGGAGATTGGAAAGAAAGAAATAATTGTCAAGTCATAGTTTTCAGTGAATTGGCTACGTAGCACATGCACTGGGGAAACAAACCGCCAAACAAATTCCTATGCATAATTGTTATGAAGTTTTGATTTCATAAACGCAGAGGAATAATTATGAACACAATTTCACTCAAGGGGGATGATGCTTGGGGGATAAGTGATGCAGCAGCTGCATGGTCGAATAAAGTCAGGTATTGATGAACCTACCGACAACCCGGTCCTGTTGTTAAAGTTTTGATCACGAAAAGTTAATTATTGGCAAACTTAGGACAGCTCCAATTGTAGAGCTAAAACATTTGAATCCTTCTCTTGTTTGGTCGCCGGTCTCACTTAAGTGCATCTCATCATTATGCATCAACACATTATACAACAAACCTGTGAAAATTTGAGCTCAATTAGTCATCGTAGTTACAAGGAAATAAATAAAGAAATAAACAAAGTTTAAAATTGTGTGCTTAAAGAAGCCTTTACTCAGATTCAATTTTTTGGGTGAAAACTACCTCTATATTATTCCATAGCTTATACCCCCCCCCTGCCAGTAACCAGCCCCTTTTATTTAAATTGGATGAATATAACTGTGGGATGATAATTCAAGGTAGTCTGGGGTCGGCCGAACCCCTGCCTCACAATGAATCATATACTGGGAGGGCGATGACCAGACTGTAATTAAAGGTTGAGCTGGCTTCGGGGAAGTATACGCCGAGTGCATGTTTATGTAGGTAGTTTTTAAATAGATTCGTCCACTTTGGGAATAGGGGAACCTTGTTAGTTTTGCCTTACCGCTGCCGTCGGCTTGTTTGTGTTTGTCAATAGCCTAGTCGGTCACAGTGGGTTTATTTTCTACATGTTCAGGAAACAATGTCACAAAGAGGGCTAGGAGAGGGATTGCGTGACATATAGGAGTTACCCTTTGTTCAGGGGTCACCGTTGGACTTTTCCATTTTACTTCGCCAAGGTCTTATCAACAGCCCGTCGTCAGATACAATGCAAAGTGTCAACACAAGGATACTTAAAGCGGTACACGTTGCCTTAAAAAAAAAAAGCGTTTGGAAGAGCCGGAACATACTAAACATCAAGTTAATTTTATCATTGTGTAGTTCTAATTGTTGTTGCCATAATTTTTCACCTGACAGTTTGGCAGCCAGTATTGAGTAAATATTATTATTATGAACGTGATGATACGACAAGTCGTATCAAGTTCATCACACAAAATATTGGAAAGTGTACAAGTATGTTAATAGTACAGTGTGTATTCTCATTTACCATAGGCCTACACCGATTTTATTAAATGGAAACAACTTTCAATCACAAGATATAACGGGTCTGCACCGTGACAGCATTGGGGGTATAGACTAAACAAGCATCGACGACTCGACGTAAAAAACACCGGACTACATCCGGCGAAACTAGGGGTCACCCGTCGCTGTATGACCCGGGCCCAATTACAAACATTAGCTAAGCACAACAACAAAATAATATGCTAACCAGAATAAGGTTACCAGCCAAAGTACCATGCCACATGTACAATCTGTGACTGGTACCCTAGTTAAATAAAATTAGCTGGAGGAGAAAGTTGCTAAACATTCTCTGCTAAGCGGCTCTGTGAAATTGAGCCCAGAGCACATTCGTACAAACATTCATGTATAATGTTGCACTCAACTTTTATGCTTTTATCGAGTACGTGGGGACCATAAAACCATCCTTTCTTTGGTCAAGAGTGGTAGTGTTCTACGCCATTTTCGGTCCAAAATGTATATACACCCATATAGGCACAACCCTATACGTGCAGTCTATCTGTCGCCCTGTGTGCGAACATTGTGTTTCTTGGACTGAAAATGGCTTCAATCGCAAGCTGTCGCAACTCTCTCATTACACAGCCATAATGGCATGTATCTTCTTACACTTCCGTTCAAACCAACAATACTTGCTCTAGAACCATCCCAAGAATGACCGAGTGAAAGACCAATAGTCAGACCAAGTTATATACGTAATGGAGTCAGTATCCACTAGTATTGTTTTCGTAGACAGGGCACACGACAAAGACACCCCGCGGTCGTCGTACCATAACTCGATTCAACACGTTCTTCTCCATAATGTCTGTCTTTGTAATATTTCTCGTCGCACTTCCCTTTAAGTTCACACGCGTGAGATTTGGCGCCCTTTTTATTTCCCCGATCTTTTCCCGTACGTTTTCTATAAGTTCAACTAAAGTTGACATATTTTGACTATATACGAGGATGTTATTGGCACATTCAGATGTTATCTTCTCTGTTGAAAGCAAATATTGTGGTCGGCATGAAGAGTAGCCTACATTTTGCTTTTGGTGGGTTCCTAGCTCTATGGTTTATCCCATGTGGGTTCGGTTTGGCCGCCGTCGTTTTGCAAACAACGGGTCAAGTCTGTATTGTTGTTTACAACTGAATAAATCATTGACTCGGTGACATGCAAATCTCAATGAACGAGAGCAATGGAATAATGACCTATCAGGTGAACACTGCTTTATGGGCCTGTCTGCCGTACCACCTATCAATAGTAGGCCTAACTGTGGACAGAAAATGAAGTTTTTGAAGTTTAGGTTTGGTGGCGTAACCAGAATTTTCATTTGGCCGGGGGAGGGGGAGGGGCAAACGGGAGCAAAAATACATAATTTAGGGGGGTGCTAGACTGCAAGGGTAATGTATCGAGTCATTCATGTGTGCATTTTTGCAAGAAGGCAAGGTTCTGAGCAGATGGGGGGGGGGGGGGCTGCCACTCATGCCCCTGCATGGTTACGCCACTGTTGACGTTGAACCATTGAGGAACTGGTCGCCGCCCTACCACGCCATATCATGAGGCATCATTATTCAGCATTTTTCACAATAATGATGATAATTTTGTGGTAATTTTTTTGACAATGTACACGAAACACATCTAGGGATAAGTGAATTTGACCCATACAATGACATCATCTTTATATAGTGAACAAAAGAAAAAGGTAATCCCCAGCTCTGTTGCATGAACGAAAATGAAAACTATAACCATGTCTAAACAGCCGTCTACTCTCTATTCGGCATGGATGAGCCGTATGAGTGCTGATGACGGTCACCAGTATGTGTTGTCATGTAGGAAAAACCCCGAGCGTGATTTCCCGGAACTTACTCTGCGGTTCATGCGTACTCATAAAATAAATACGCGTTCTGTGTAAACAATATTTTGTCTCAATTATAAACAATGATGTGTCATCCATGGAATATGGATTTGTTTACACCGATGGTGGCACCCAGTGAGTGTATTGTGTATCATGGTCACGGTTAACTAAAACAAGGAATTAAATCTGATGACTATTTTTTAAAGATCATTTAATTTATTTTGTATTAATTGATGCATGGGTTTAACAAAACGCTCTGCTGTGCTATTAAACTGTAAACTCTATTCTCTCCTCAATTAATAATTTCACGCCTGAATAAAAAAATTTGATTTGAGCGCAAATTCACCATCTGCCATAATCAAGTTGGACTCGTTCCAACATTTGGAACAGGTTCAGCTATGGAGAAAGGAATTTTGTATGTGGTTCAACTATTATAATTACGATTATTTTTGAGCCAATATGTTTGCTACGCTGATGATAGTGCATGAATTGTGGCACCATCTTGAAATTGTGCTGATGTTCACGCATACTATTTTGTGCTGATCGCGCAATGTACAACATGATCACGAATTTGAATGATGAGATGATCCAACAAAGAAAATGTATTGTTTGGTGTTGGTCTATAAATACAGCAATGTTAACTGGTATTGATCGATTCCGAGTAGAGCTGAGTACTTTTCAATTAGTCATAAAACCCAATGCAATGTCTCATAATTGACAAGTCTCGCGAATTCGCGTATCCGAACTTTGGAGCCCGGTAAAGTACGCTATTTTTTTCCCAGACACGTTCAAACGATACATGCGGGAGACTCAAAGTTCAAAATGTAGACCTAAACGATCTACAACAACTGTAAAAGGAAAAGTCTATAAATAAAGTTAATGGACTGGTAGTTCTGTATGTGTAGTGATAGTGGGGTGGGGATGGGGTGTAATCAATTACTCCAGATATTGCTGGTTTCAGCAAAACAAGTTGGTTTGGTAACGGAATTGTCAACAAAGCAGGTTTTTTTTAGTGCAAGCACTGAGTTTGATACAGTTTCCGGAGAAACTGCCGGTTTATTACGTCACTCTGGATGCATGAAAGCGGTGGCAAAATTGAATATTTGTGTCACCCATTCTTGATTTTAGGCTATATTTAGAACTGAAGTGTATTTTTACGAAAACAACCCGTATCATATTCGGACAATATTTTTAAGGTGTATTTACCGTGGAGATACAGCAGCACGGACAGACTGAAAGAGCGATCGGACAATGCATGACACTTTATCCACGTGTACGGGCTCAGTTGAAACCCAGGCCCCGTTCCCTGGGATGGGATGTGACCGGAACAGGGTCAAATGATGAAACATGGAAACACTGGATGCCATTTTCATATATTATGGCAAAAGACAAGGTCCAGTTACACAAAAATACTTCTTTTTCTTTACCGTAAACCCGTTGTAGAACATTTCGCTTCTTATTTTTTGCTTTGTGTAATGTAGACGGATCTCCTTTTTTGATTATCCATTATATGTTAACTGTCATTCTGATCAAGTATTGGGTTTTATTAACAATACAATGATAGAACTTGCATAAAGTGCACAGTTATGGACTGAAAGACTAGCTTGAAACAAAAGTTGCAAATCACAAAACAAAAATTGAAGTCAGTTGCATGGGCCATCCTGATATTTATTAGCTAAACAACACAGATGGTTGTGAAATGTTTTGTTTCTGCAGTTTCATAATTTAGTATTCTGTTCAGGAACCATTCAGCAAAATTATTATTGTGGTGAGAGGAAGTCTTCCATCAATTGGTAAATTCTGAAAAGCAAACTTTCGAAGTTAAGATTAACCACTATTTTCTCATGGTATTTTACAATAGGATGTCTGTTATTTACTTTATTGGGACGTATTTGTATTCAATTTCGAAACTTGGTTGAGTTATTGCGAAATATTTATATAGTTCAACACACACACATGGTGTGCAAAGGGCAATGTAAAACCAATTACTGAAATGCCGCAAAAACGCACACCGGCTGCATGCACAGGGAAGCTAAAATTCATCAGTAAACTTCATCGGCCATATTGTTATTCATTTAAATCAATGTAACCAAACCGCGGCTGGAGAATAAATTTAGGTTTGGACAACTATAAAATACTAAACATGGGTCTGGTGATTGTAGAAAAATATTATGTTGGCCAATACAGTTTGTGGTCTTGTTTACATCATCGCAAGACATTTTTTTTCGTCGGAAAGCAAGTTACTTTTGAGTCCTTGCTTTTGGAACTAACTCACTTTCCATATAACAAGCCTTCTTGAAGTGTGGAATACGTTTTTTAAACATCTCTTTCTTGAAAAAGGAATTCATACACCGGGTGATTCTTCAACGGTTCGAAATGAATTGAATATTGAAAACAAAACAAAAACAGTTACTGAACAGAATACCAGTCACAGTCGGTAATGTAGAACATTGTTTTGGCTGGTAACCTTATTCTTGTAAGCAAATTTGTTCTGTACTTAGCCACTTTTATTGCTTAAGCAGCTCTATGGGCCCTGATGTCACTTGGATCATGGAGGTAGAAATCCATGCCTATATGTCAAATAACATGTCATAATATTGACCTACACCTAAATACACAGGATTCGGCAGTAGGTTTTTTTTTTCAGGAACGATCTTGTTATTGCCATTATTAGCCCGATCGTTTCTATTTATTGTACATCAGGGAGCCTAGTATATTGAATACATGAATAGTTAAGTAACCTAAGCTTATCCTTCCCCGGTTATCTTTTACTGTGTGTTTGCTCATGGGAACGTCAGCAGTTTGCAAACACTGCTTCACGTGGGGGGAAAGGGACACATCTCTTCCTGCACGTGTTGTGTGTATACCTGTGCACGAATGTGTGTCCACACCACACCACACCACATCACATCACTTTAATTTGAGGCTCCGTTGTTTATCAACACTCTGCGAGGGCATTCACCGGGCATCATGGATTCCAATTGTTCGTGAAGATTAGTGTTGTCTCCACGTTGCACTTTGACTTGTTGGCGACCTGACCGACGGCATTAAAAAAACACACAATTATGTCATAATATTTGTTTTGTGGGCTATCGTCTTTTTTCATCGATTGCGCTGTTTGGTCTCCAGACACAAATGTGCATATACATGTATGTATATATATATATGTAATACATTCAGAATATGAGTTAAACAAACTCTGGCATATCTCTCTTCTGGACAGACTATTTATACAGTACAAGTAACATTTTGGGTTTATTAATAAACCAAAAACAAACAAACAACAAACAAACCCTTTATTGTTATCGTTTTGCTCTTAACATAACCCCTTCCTGTTTCAGTCGATTAATCGCTGTTGGTTGGAGTTATTTAAATACTTATGAAATAAAACAAAAGTTACGGGTTCCCTTTTGCACAGTTTGATTTAAGTGTTGTTAAATATAGGAATATAAAATGGGGGTATACCAAGAGAGCCGTAGTTGGGACACGGCTCTGACTTTCACTCTATTTTTGCCAATTTGGAACAGTGTGCATTTTCACGTTAAATCAGACGGAACACGGAGCCGTTTTATTTATTTATAGTCAACCATCCGAGAATAGAAAAATTAGCAATTGTAAGAAATGCAAAAGATATGTTTACTTGCCTCGCAATGGTTTAACATTTCCCGAGCAAGTCAAAGGAATTACTCCTTCCAAGAATGTTAATATTTCTTGATCAGTATTATATTATTTTTATATTTGAAATTTGTTATTTATATTTTGTTTGTTTGTTGTTGTGCTTGTTTGTTTGTTTGTTTGTTTGTTGTTGTTGTTGTTGTTGTTGTGGTTTTTTTTTTTGGGGGGGGTTGGGGGAACTATTTGAAAAACTTTGCCCCGCTCCTCCTGAAGTATTGTTATTTGCCCAGCTCAGGAATTATGCACGTGACGTCTGGCATAAATTAATCTATAAAGCCGCATTCGTTCAAAGGCCAGATTTTAAATCAATTTCCTTTGGAAATTTTTTTTGTAATGTGCAATTTAAAAAAATACACTAGCTGCCTGTAAACAATGGTTTGTTATTATGGAGAATTGTGTTGAGCAGAGATAAGCTGTTGAGAAACCAAAATTGCTTTGTGATTCTGGTCCCTGTTTTTTGGTCATGTGGATCGACACGTGTGTTCAAGGTGGCAGTAAGTTTTCCTTACTAACCTTTATGGTCATTATTACATAATGAGCTTACGTCGTGCTATGCTCTTTACAAGGTCACTATAACACAGTCGTTCTTAACCCCGTTCTCTCCAACATTCTGACAGTTATCAATGGAACATTTTAATAACATTTACACAGTGCCCTTGCCCTATAATACAAACAAGTAGTGAAGGTCTACTGGATTTGTTTTCCTTTTTTCTGTTTATATATTTATTTATTTATTTTTTTTTTTTTCAAACATGTCAACACATTCCAAGAAGATGATTTTGATTGGAACAAAATACTGCACTCCCGGTTTTCGCGCCAAATTCGTCGACAGAGCTTCAATTTTTCCAAAAGACTAACATTAACTTCGAACGGAACAATGCCTCTGTGACAATGAAAATGACATTACTTAACAATTTCCTTTGTTATCAAGTTTTAACCAAAGGCAACGAACATTGTACATTGAAATCATGTCAAAACGGTGTCCCGTAAATCCAAATGGGTGACGCGATTGAACTTTTTAATACAAGCCAACCCCCACTTTTCTTGTCGTCAACATGATTGCCACATTGCACTTTAAAAACTGTATTTCCCGAGTTGAATTTGGGTAAAACAAAGTTCACGAGATTACAAAAGGGTTGTTGCAATTTATACTGCGATGTGCACTGTTATTTTTATACAGTCGAGATGAGAACTACTATACACTGCAAAAATTGGGGTGATAAAATTATATGGGTTTTGGTCATAGAAATAAAAAATATCACTAATTATCCAAACACATACAATTACATTGGTGTTATTTTAACACCCTATGGTGTCAATTTTGATCCTTTTTTTGGTACCTATATGTGACAAAACCCATTGGGTCAATTTTAACACCAAGTTTTCGCAGTGTACAATGCCAGGCATGATATTCGGTCCTTTCGAAAAAGTAGGGAAATTTATTTACGCACCAAGTCTGAGCTACCTGTGTTAAAGGGTTCAATAGACTTTTAAGGCTATTTAATCACAGCTTTTCTTATTTTCGCAAGGGCAAACAATTAATAAATGAATAAAATGAAGAAAAAAAATCGCAAATCAAACTAAAGTAGGAAGGACATCATGTCTGCAATGCGTCAACCATTGTCTTGGCATTCAAACATACAATAATGAAACATGATACAAAGGTCGTATATAGTTATTCTTGTCACATACAATTTTAATTAGTTCATATTGAACGTAAATGGTGGTAAATATCTACATGTAAAAAATAAACAACTGTAAACAATTCGTCCATCAAATGATACAACAATCTTTCCATATTACTTATAGTAACCCAGATAAATGTATTTTAAAAAATCCCCAAACCCCTCTTTAACACGAACAGAGTAACGATCGCGTATAAGGAACTCTTTCGATTGATTTAAAAGAAAAGTTCAATCATGTACGTTGTTGGAGTTGAAAGGGTTATACGGTTCGTTAGTGCACTGCTATAATGCCGTGGAAAAGAATTCAGATGCAAAGTAAAGTATAGCCAAGAAAAGACAGTAATATTGCCCAATCTGTAGACTTAAAATAACACTTATCCCTTTTTATAGGTTAACTCATGTTTATGTCTCTTCATACAGGCTACTGTTATTGATACAATAACGAATATTTATATTTTAAAAAACCAACAACATATCTTTATATTGGTGTGTGCGTGGGTGTTTAATAGAGGGCGTGGAGGGGTTAAACTGTAAATAAAACAACTTTTCAGATATTGACCAAACATCCCAACCTTCTTGTAAGAAAATACACCGATTCACTTTACTTGGTAAACGGAAATTGTGTATTATCCCTTTATTCTATACATGGGAATGACTTTCCTTAAAACAAGTTTGATAAACAGTTCTAAATTTGCTAAGCACAATGGCAGAGGGCCATTCGATCGCAAGTGATGTACAATGCACAATGCAAGCAAATTTCCACTGGTAGCCCTGTTTCCTGATAAGTACCATTTCAAGTCATTTACGCAGGGCAGATTCATCTGATATATCATGAAATGTCTCGAACCTTTTCGGTAACTAATGATTGGTGTGTGCTGGGGGAGGGGGGGGGTTACCTTCCAATCAAAGTTAAAATTAAACAATTTGCAGTCAGAACATTAGCAAATCGATAAGTTTAACCAAGGCCATACAGCGGACAAAGGAAGTTGAAGATGATAAAGGCTGTAGGGAATAGTTGAACCCATTTCCTTTCGTTTGGTTTAGCTTTCACTGAAACAACAATGTTAAAGGGATGATGCATTATCCACTTTCAACAGAAAAAAAACATTAAAAAAAACCGCTTTACAGCCCCGGAGGAGCTCGCATTACATTTTACATGATGTTCTTGTAATTTGTTACTCAGTCATCGCGTGTAAGGTTACTCTGTTTTGTTTGTGTTTTGACTATTGTTAGCATTTAGTGTACATTCAGCCATCCTCTTTTTCTTGTTTTATTAATGAGAAAGTTCGAGTGAAAAGACCAAACCCCAAAACATTTCATGATGAATGTTACTTGTGCCGATTTTATACAGCGATTGTCAGAATATTTATTTGACCTTGTACCAAGCCAAACCAGGTGTTTTTATTAACTTTGTTAAACTGAAATGGATAGACTGTAGCGAGTCTCTTAGTGTAATTAACAGAATAATATTTCTGATATAACCAATACTGTATATACAGAGAAAAATTGAGAAGTCGTACTTGCATAAGTAACAACTCCATCCTTGCAATAAACAGCCTATTGAGGTGTGCTTATAGAAATATAAAGACCTGATTGTCAGTAGCAGACGATATAGTGAATAATATACTAAGAAGTACTGAATGTTCAGTTCAACTAAAGGTCATTCAAACAGCATCTAGTTCAATGGCACCATGCCACGATGCTTGAGTTACACAAGCACAAAGTTAACGCTGCCTATGGTTGGCTTCCACATAAAAAAAGTATTGGATATTAAACATCCGCAGTCCTTCTTTCAGTTGATCATTCAGCCTAAAAAGCTGTGCATGGGAGTATTAGTCAGACCAAAAATGTGGTTATTTGAGGTCAGACAGGCAATTAAAGGGGGTAACTTAGTCATCCTCAGCCTGTTATGTTTCATGTTGTTGTTTTCGGGAAAGGAAACGGCTATTCCCTGAATGGTACTACATCACCTTTAAAGATGGACTGTTTGTTTCTTTCGTGGTAGTTAGAGATAAATTCACAGTACGAACCTTGCTCTATTCAAGTGTCCGAAGCTGGTTTTCGACATAACGTTTGACCACTAAGCCAGGGCCCAATTTCATAATGCCTAGCAAATTCCTTTGCTGAGCAAAAATTGAGTGGGGTACCAGTTGCAACAATGTAAAATTTATGGCATTTTGCCTGGAATCCTGTTTCTGCCAAAGCCGATATTTTCTGTGCTTAGCATTTTGGATGGAATCCTGTTTCAGCAAAGAATGATGTTTTTGTGCTTAGCAAATTTGTGTGCTTGGCAAATTTGTGTGCTTACAGCTGTAAATAGTTTTTTAAATTTGTATATATGTACATTTGAACATGTACATGTAGAGCCACATGACTTGGTCGCTCATTTCATCACAGTCTGCTTTTCTTCCATGAATGAACAGTGTCTCTTCTGTGAGGTGCACATGTAGAAAGGATGTTTTTCCCCCTAGAGTCCACGGATCATTTAGTTACCTTGTTTGTAAAAACAGCTGGCACTTATGTGTTTGCGTGTATAAATCTACATTAAAATTGCTATCGGGAGACTCATCTCTTTAAAGGAAAGGTACATCATTGGTAACTAAATTACAAAATCCTGAGGTATTTTAGTTCAAGTATGAATCATCCTAACAACGAATTATCCGTCTGAGCACGGCTTGTCTGCCTGAGTTCACGACCTCAAGCATTCCATTCCAATAAAGACGAAAGAAGTCAAGTGAGATTACAGAGCGTTACGGGGAAAACATCTTTGCCGTTCTCTCAATAAATGTTCAAGCATAATAAGAACTCCAATAGTTATCAGGTGCCACTTATTTTTAATTGATACATTTCATGCCAATTCAGGAATTGGACTGAAAAATAAACGATAGATCAATTAATGTCCTGCTCTGTTGACTAAACTGACTTTCTTCCTCAAACAAAAAATGTATTTGGAAATATTTATTCTAACAACTCCAACAGTTACGTGCCTGAAATTTCACTTTTTGGCTATAAGAATACCATTTTTCATGGATACATTTCTCCAGCCAACTCGACCAAGAAAGTGGCCAGGTGACTGGAGCAATACTCCTCTGTAAAATTCAAGGTTTACTTTTTCAATGAAGGAAAGGTAAAAACCATCGCATGCACAAACTGATTTGATTGTACAGTATTATGAATAAATTCCCTAACAATTACTGTATGATTTCACCACTTCGATTTATTAAATGATCTAACAGTTATGAACAATGTGAACATTTCTTTTAATTTCTTAAAAATTTCACATGTACACATATAAAAAAATGTGGGGCATATTGTTAGCCAAAGGGGTGTCTGGGTGTCTTTTAAACACCCTGTTTTATCTGTCATTTACATGTAAATGTATTGTAAGTGAACAATTTGGACACCCAGTTTTTAATTTTCAGCAAATTTTGACACCCTTTTACCAAATCCTTGCTAAAAACCTTGATGTGGGGTGTTATTCTGGCAGCGAGTTTTTATACGTTTGAGAAAGTGCATTCAGTTTCCAGAGACAAATAAGAAAATTATCTGACATTGCTGGGTAGGAATTAATAGCAACACCGTTCCATTAATTTACCCCAGCCAACAGAATAATGATTAAATGAAAAAAATACTTATGTTGTTAAGAATCAAAAGATGCGAGAAAAAAAATGTCAGTTGACTTAGTTAGTAATTTTAATTTTGCTAAATTCTCATGACATATATTCAACATGGTTTTGTCAAAAGTTTACCATCTAGTTTACATCGCACTTGTATGAACACAAAGATATCGTACTGGTACAAAATTTTAACACAAAATTTTACAAAATTATAGTTCGAACACAGTTAAGCGTTGAGGAACAAATTTTACAAGTTTTCACCCTTCTCAGTAGTTGAAAATGGTTTACTTTTATATTTAGTAGAACATAATTTAAATTCATACTGAAAACTGCACTATTTTTTGCTACATGGATGCACTGCATGCCAATGCTGTATTTAAAAAGTATAAATAGGCAATAACTCTAAAGTGCAATTCATATACAAAAACAGGGGGTAGGGGGACTAACGTACAATTTTAAAAAAAACTCTTGCCTTCGTCCTGAGAAAAAAGACACCAGAAAAATCAACAAAGAACAAAAAAAATACTGTCTTCAAACTTTTCTGAGGTCTCGTTTTTTGATACTCCTTTCTGGGTCCCAACGTTGCTCCTCATTCTTGGCAAAACAACTGCAGCTGCACAATTCCAAACACTGTAGAAGATGAACAATTCCTTCCGATTCACCTCCGCATGCTGTGTTCCATTTTCCCCACTGGAGAGGCCAATCACTCTGGCCGTGTTGTTGTTGTTTTCCCCCCCCATGACATGTTTATAGTGTTTTTGGGGGCCAATCTCACCTCTGCGGCTCTACCTCCATTTGTTTCTGGTTATTGTTACTGTGTCCGTATTGAACCATGTTAACTGACTGCATGGGGGCAGCTGATGGCGTCATGGTCATACAAGTTGGGGACCCCGCATGATATTTGTCTGTCGTGGCCAACTTTGAAAGGTCCATCATTAAATCCGGGAAATTTGGAGGCGTTGCTGGGGTATTGGCTGGCGCGTGCACCTTTAAAATTCAAAGGACAACAACAAATCAGAATAATAATAGCAAACCACAGCTTCTGAGAAACCCTGTGGGCCATCTCCATACTTTTTTGGAGCCCTTTCATAACCTCATGAATATTTATAAAGTACTTCCCTCAATGCATGCCAAGCACGCATCACTAATCAGATAGAATGTCAAGGGAAAAACAACAAAAAATTTACACAAACTCACCGAATGCCCGCCTTGTCTGTAGCAATGTGGATGACCATTTGGTATTGGTGCCTCCTGGAAGAATATACTTAGCGCCGTCTGTGTGATAAAAAACAGTATTTGGAGAATAAAACCACACTCGGTGTTGTTCCCAAAATTTAAATGCTGCTGGTGTGGATACACACAGACACAGCAACAAAACACAACGACCATAACATGACCCCGTGCACGTATGTACAGTGCAGGCATATCATGATGCAAGACACAATATAAACAGAATTCATGCTATTGCGAAAATTTTTCGTCGCCATTCTGTCCCGATTTCTCACCTCAAATTGCCAGTGTGCCTTCTGGAGTAACTGCTTGGCAGTGTCCGCTGCACATCCAGCGGCAAGTACGAACTGGTTTATCATAACTTGTTCCTTCAGAGCGTCCATTTTGGTGAGATTTTCGAGCATTTATCTCTCCGACCGTTACCGACAACAGCTCGGAAAACACGACTCAGATCTAGACGACGGCGCGGTTTATTGACACATGACGTCAGAGCCAGGGAGTGGTTTATGCGCCTCTGATTGGTCCATGCGTTAAGATGACGTGGATCGCACCATATTTTCAAGGGGAGGCCCTGTTTATTGATTGGATCCTGTTTTGTTATGATTTTGCTTGGGGTTTGGCCAATCAAAAATAAAGTCGCGCTTGTTTATTAGACTTGATGTGTTAAAAACGGTGTTTTTAAATTAATTATTCTCAATGTGATACGCCTGTTCCAAATGGTATTGAAACATTTGTGTTTTGAAGACTGTTTAGTTCTACTTTACTTGACTATTCCATCCAACTGACAGACATTATCTCAAAATATTGTGTTGCAGAATTACTCCTTCCTCCAAGATTAAACACACACTCACACAAATTATAAATACACTATGTGGGTAACGTATTTTTATATCTGTCTGGCGTCTCTGCGTTTGTGTGTAAACACAATCTTGGCAAGGTCGTGGGGGAATCGTTTTGCATATTAAACCAACATAAATTTGGCACGTTGCCCAAGCACGAGTTGGTGGTGGGCATTCCTTGAAACAAAATTATAAACAAACGCTTGGGCTATATTGTACATGTACTTTTGGCCTCTACTCTAGCTCCAAGGTTTTTAAATGTATGCAAACCTGTCAGTCTTCAAAATAAGCAACGACTTGTTGTGGCGTTTGACAAAACTAGCCTTTGTCTACTCGTGGAAGTTGAACTTAAAGGGGTAGTATATCGAACAGAATGTCAAGTACTGATTTAAAGGAGTGATGAATGATTCCCGATCGGGAGAAATGTTAAAACTTTAATATAATTTTTCATATGTAACTGAAAGTGTTTTTTTTTTTACATTGACTTATTTGAAATGGAATGAACCCAAGGAAAGAAACCCCTTGTTAAAAAATTTGCAATAAAAAGTTTTGCAATTTTGACATTTTGGGGGCAAAAGTTTTGTAACTTTTGGTCCGTCCTTATGGATTAACCATGGTTAAACAGACCCGGGTATTTGTGGGGTCCTGACAACAATGGAACACTGGACCCCAC
>CM021528.1:17930513-17946708 GCA_010994315.2 Pisaster ochraceus
TATTCAGTTCTCGAAAATATATACATCGTAAGCAGAAAGCAGAACTTTAAAAACTCTTTTTGGTTCAAACCCCTTTCCACCAATTCCATCACCTGGAATAAACTTTTATTCCCAGAAGCGAAACAGTTTGTTGCAACTCCATCAGCAAGAAGTTTGCAAACGCGATGGAAAGTTGGTCCGTCTGTTTTCCACCCCCCCCAAAAAAAAAATAATAATAATAATAATACATTTTAAAAACTGTTATCGTGCCAATTTATACATCTATATCACATTTTCTTCTTTTTTTTTCAATTCATTTTCGCGCCTAAAAGTTGACGCAAAAAGTTCAGGGTTGACCGCGGTACCCGGCCAGTTTGGCTGTGGTGGGATATGTCCTCCTAGTGCCCATGCACTTCTCCTTGTCGATGTACAGGCTGTTGTTCTTGACCCCGAGGTCATGCTCTAGGGTTGTCTTGGTGTTGACAAGCTCCTGGAGGGCGCTCTCTGCGGCACGGAGGCGGTTCTGCAAGACGTCCACTGTCTCGTAGATCTCACCGACTTCGCGTACGAGCCTGAGATACGGAATGGAAAGTGGAGATTAGAATTGCATAAAACAACAGTTTGATTGCTATTTCATTTAGCATTGAGCAAGTTTACTATGAATGTCAACAAACATCAATTCATTCTTGTCCAAATGTATCAACTGTCTGAATATATTCATGTATTTCTAGTCGTCTATAGTTGTTTGTGCGATGTAAACAGAAAGGTTCTTCCGAAATCGGCAAAAACACGCGTGTCGCTAGTGACGAAAACTCCCAACATATTTTAAAAGGTGTCGATGTAGCAGGACACCTTATAACTGTAAAATTTTGGCTCTGCCACTGTAGGTTACCCACGGGTTGGGTACCGGCGAGAATTTGGGTGGGGGATGCGCTGGGGTACCTACCTGTGCTGAGGCTGGTCACGGCAAAGCTCCACGTTGGGGCGTCGTGTACGGCTCTCCAGCCGACTTTGCGCCACCTGCATCGGGGCGGTCTTATCCGCGATGGCCTTGCGAAGAACGTCAATGTTGTTCTCCATCTCGTTGACTTCTTGTAGAACCTAAACATTAGGAGAGATAAAGATTGACAAATCAACGAGAGAAATTACGGTAGCAAGTTGAAACCCTTTGCTATTTAAAAGTTGCGATAATTGCCATGTGATTATCTTCGAGCGCTTACCCTGGCTAAGTGCGACTGCAAGCTGTTGCGTGCATCCATAGTCTCGGCAATGCGTCCTGAGAAGGCTACGTTGACATTGTTATTCTGGGTCCACATGTCGTTGGAGGTCTCCTGCAGGACACCGTCAATGTCACCGCGCATGCCCTTGGAGCTATTGCGTTCCCGTTGTGACCGTAGAATGTTGTCGTTGGTGAACTTGGCCCACGATTCGGGCAAAGAGACACTATCAAGGAAAGCAAAAGAACAATAATTATCGATCAATTGAAATTTACAAAAATGCATTGATCTTCAATGACCTCGGGTATTTTATATATCCCAGTGATACATACATGTACTTTGATGTTGTAACCATCTTCACCCGAAACATGGTCAAGCTACTTAAACACAGAAGCAGCTAAGCACAAACCAATTCTGTTAACCAGTTCAAGGTTAGCTTAAATACCATGTAATGTTTACTTTCATTGACAGGTTCCTCGCTTGGCCTGTCTTAAGCATAAAAATGGTTGAGTTGCCTGAGCAGCTCCAAAAAATAGGTTCTGTATCTCGATTTCAAACAACTCGGAATGATAAAAATTCAACATAAACCGTGTAAGGATACTACAACTGTTTTGAACTTCTATGTATAAAATCATTGTGCTATTTTTTCTTCTAAATAAGATCACTGTGCTTTTTTCTTCTATATAAGATCATTTTGCTATTTTTCTACTTTATAAGATCATTGTGCTATGTTTTCCCTCTACATATTAGATCATCGTTGCCCAACAAATTTGGTCTGTGTCTCTATTTCAAACAATTAACAACACGGACAGACAAAACGTAAACCGTGTCAGTATACTAAACTGTTTTACCCTTCTTCTATGTGTAAGATCGTTGTGTTGTTTTATTTAGTATTTAGTTATAAACTCAGAAACAGAGTGGTTGCCAGGAGTAACGCCGTGGCATTGTCCAGGAAGCGGATTGGGGGGGGGGGGGGGGGGGGGGTCAATTGCCTACAAGGTAGCCTCTTATAATGTGAACACAATCGCCAACTGTGTTCCATTATTCATTTCGACTCCTGCCAATCCCATTCCAATAATTTATTCATAGCAGCGGTCCCCTGAAGAGAGACATCATATTTAAAAAATTCATGACCCCCACGAGTGCTTTGGCTGACCATGGTTACACCGAATAATGCAATCTTGGATGTGTTGACCCACTGCCTAGCAACAGACGCCATTTTGTTTGCCATGGGAGACTATAGTTGGAATGGGTTCAGATATGGATACCCATCGCGTACCCTTTTTGTTGTTTATTTTGCGAAGTGTATACTACTCTGATTCCCGCCTCCGCAGGTTTTCATTGTTTGTCTTCAGTGTTTGTCCGGTCCTGTACAAACTCTGTAAACTACTCAAGCAGACTCCATCTTCGATTTCAAAATATTTGGTTAGAACAGAGCTAAGACTCAGAGCACAATACTCTCTGTTTGATCGCATGCAGTCTAACTAAAAGTCTTTAGTTACCCGTCACTTGAACCATAAGCTGTTTATACTCGTACTAATTTAGCAACCACATCATAGTCTATGCATGCAAGGTTTGGGGGAAACGAAAATGAATACATTGACTTATTTAGCGAAGTAGACATCTGGCTTGGGCCTATGTTGCGTTCAAAGTATACCTTTGGTTTTTGAACCGTTCGATTGTTTTAATCCTATATATATTATAAAACCAACCTGTGAAAATTTCATTTCAAAAGGTAGTTGCGTTTATGATATATCGCCGAAAACCCGAAGCGATTCTCAGATTCAAATTTTTTGGGATAAAAACTTGTGTCTTTTCCCATAACCATCTTACTTCAAAGTGAAATGATTCTAAAAATGTATATCGGAAGCTGCTGTACTTCTAACCAAGTAAGTTTTTATTACCATTAATTATAAGAGTGATTACCGAACGTATATCTTCCCGTTGGAGTAGGACTTGAAACTTTGAATAATGAAGAAAAACCGATAGTAAGGTTTGCAAGTGTAGGCCTTTACATAAAAATAATCTCTTTCTTATGGGTTGTGATGGTTCTGAAAAGAACTGATGGTGTAAAAAAAAACTCAATGTATTTTCACCGAGGTCTTTGGGTTTTTCAAGATGGAGTTATCAGTGCAGTTTATATAGGTATCTGAATCACCATGTTATAAAAATATATATATTGTTTGGTTAGAAACTGTAATTTCATTCTGATAATCCTAAACTGGATCAAAGTTATTACACAGGAGCTGTTACCTAAGCAACTGCAAAAGAAAACATTGCGTGTTTGTGTGCAGGCCGATCATACTGGTAGATGCACCCGCAGGCTTAAAGTATTTTCGGTTTTATCATTCATAAAGAATTGTCAACAGTGTTATTTGCTGCTGTCCGTAACAACGAGATAATTGGGTCGTCATCAGATTGCTTGGGCACAACAAGCCGACTTCTGAAACACTCATCAAATGAGATTGTGGTTGTTAATTGGATCTTCGAAAAGCAATACAGTTGTCTTTTGAAATCGAGTGATGAAATAACTCGACAACATGTTGATGCTTTCAGCTTTAAGAGTGTCAGTCTGGAGACTCTAGGCACACGAGTCCGGTCAAACGCCCTAGCTGCCTTTGTTCCAAATTGACAGAACGGCAACCAAACTGCCCTTTTTTTTGCCTACAGTTGAAGGGTGGTCGACGCTGCTGACCAACATAAACAAATAACAAGGCTTTGGGCTGTTGGTGGTTTTAGAGTGTGTTTTGGTCCCCCCCCAATATGAGGAATGAAAGAAGTGAAAGGTTCTGTGCTCATGGATATGGAACGCATTTTTCCGGGTTGCTTTTTTTCATAAGTTCTGCTCATTCCATGAACATTCAATTGTGTTGCCGTTGTGTGATTTCATTCAGCCATTTCGTCTGACCGTTTTTTGAGATCTCGAACTGAAGAAGTCCCCCAGAAAAACGTCCATCAAGACCATCAGAGACTTACGCAAACTACAAAAGACGATAATGTTGGAATTTGACATTTTTTCTTTCTTTCTTACCATTGATCGACCCCTTCTACTCCGCGGTAGTAGGCCAGTCCGTGGGAGGTGTTACCGAGCTGGTGGCACTTGTTGTCGATGGTCAGCGCCCGGAACTTGTCCGTCAGGTCCTTCTCAAGCTCGTGTTGGGCAGCGCGGCTCATACTGAATAAAAGCAAACAAACAAACAAACAAACAGTGAACAAAAATATCCAGTTTAATGGACGAAAAGTTCTTCAATTTAAGATCAAGTGGTTTCGGTTTGTGTCTTTGCTTGTTGGGGAATGTTATACTGTAGTGTTTTGAGTGGTAGTGGCAAAAGAGAAACACACTCTTACTTGGGACTTAGCTGTCGACATTGTGGCAATTCGGCTCGTCTGTATTGTATTGATTCTGTTGTATTTTTGTAAAGCAACACTTTTTTTAGGTATGAAGAAGCAAATTTACTTCACTGTAATTTATTTTGTGAAAAACGTTTCCAGCAAATAAACGCAAGGGCATCGAGTTGTTTTCTTCTACCCGCTGCAAATTTCAGAATATCACCTATTAGTTATTTATTACTGGACTTGAAGATTGAAAAGGCGAAATTCAATTAATCACTGTAATTTCCCTTCCCATTGTGCAAGAGTTGTCGCTGTTTTGTAAAGGATTGCCCCCCATGTCTGTCTCGTAGCAGGATGCACAAGGGTCGTCTTGACAACAACACCGGGAAAAACTGCTCATCAATTTAGAGTGCGTGTCAGACGGAGGAGGGGAAACAATCACCGTATCACACCCTAGCAGGTGTGAGTTTACCTCACTAATCGATATGTCACCAAACTGCAAACTGTCACTACCCAGCTGTTCCTTGATGGCGAGTATGCCCCGGTTGTTATGTGTTCGCAAGTGATCTTTTTGTGTTTCTATGTGCACTTTCTCATCAGGTTGCCTATTGATTCCAGCCACTGCATGCTGGAGTTTGAACAACGATCTCTTGGCATAAATAAGTCTATCGAGTATCCGTAGGGGCTTCTTGGTCTTCGGTCTTAATAATAATACTACTAATAATAATAACTATAGATTCATTGTGTGCATTTCTCAAGAAAACTGATCAAGGCACCTACACAAAAAGACACAACATACACAAGACAAGACATCTTGGTCTTACTACAAAGAAAAACCTTGCATGTCGATTGTGTGATTTATAGTAACAAGTTCAAGTGTAATTTTGTGTGAGCAAATAATGTGATAAATTGTCCATTCGTGTCTGACGTTATCAATACGGTGAACTTACATATTTTGTGCAAAATTCCATTTGTATTTATATGAAGTTGGTAAATGTATACATCTTTTTTGATCTTTTCCGGTGATTTCCTCCCACCGATACGTCTTGTGTTTGTTGTCCTTGGTAATTGTGATTAAGAAAGTTGAGTTTGGTCCGAATTGAAGACAGGACGGTTCCCCGAAATACATCAGGCGGAAGTATGTGAATTGATTGTGTTGGATGCACAGAAGCCAAAAAAAGTTTCCGCTTTTGTGTGTGACTCAAGTCAACTTCATGTATTTGATTGAGTGTGGATGACGTCAGGCAGTGCGCACGACTTCCCTAACGCCTTTTGTATTACTGCGCCAATTACGTTACATTGTTCGCATACAACCGATTGACCGCCCCCCCCCCCCCTGCTGCTGTTGAACATCATGCAAAAAAAAGTGCTGCTATGATAGCGTTGTCTAATACCGTACGTTTGCAATCATTTTACATCATTATTAGTCTGCTCTAGGGCCGTTCAATAACACGTTGCCAGGCAATCGGCGTCACTTCGCCACACACTGTCCAAACAACGATGCCGGCTGACGAGTTGTTTAAGAGACTATTAACAAATCAATTGCAGTGAACTTCGGTCACTCGGTCGACAGTCGTGCATCTAACGGGAACACTGTGCTGCTTCTCTATATGAGGCAGTGTTGTTACGGAATTCATGTTGGTCGATAACTTGATTCTGTGCTCGAGCATGAAGTCATCCATGTTCTGCCACGCTATCGATTGACAGTATTTTTAAGTGTTGTTGTGGGGGCTTCACAATCACATCGCATTTTGTTCTCATTATTTAGGCACGAAGTCGTCACTTACCTTAGTTGTGAGGTGGCACGGTCAATCGTTTTTCGTAGTTTGTTTTGGCATTCGCGGATCCGATTCACTTCCTGAAAAATATAATGAAAATAAAATGAGTCAATTGCATTTCAGAATTGGCTTCTATACTAAAACACAATATGAAGGAGAGAATATTTCAGAGGCCTGATTAAACCCTCTGATTTATTTTCCAGTGTCATGAGTCCAATTCGCTCGAAGAGACTATTTTTTCCCGCCCAAATTGCCAGCTTTAACAAAAAATTGAGCAACATTAAACAAGTAAGTGGGGTGTTTACTCTGCTAAAGGGTGTTAACCCTGACTTCTTGGTGTGTACAAACGAATCGGCTGGATTTGTAGCAATCCGGATTACCACTAAGATGGGATTAGTCAATTGCCTTGGGGAATTTGGCTGGTACAATCAACAACAACAATCAATTGGAACTTTTTTTGTGATTTGGAGCTACAAAACAAAACCATCATTTTGTCACACACAAGCGTTTTCGGTTTGTAAATCATTATCAGGATAAATGGTACTGGTGTCAAGTTTATTCGTAGTATACACATTTCCGGTGAGTTGGTGGTTTAACCATAAAGCAATACACAATCAGCATTTATTGGCCCAATGTGTGCGTGTTGTAGAATGAAAACATTGTATATGGCATAATTATTGAGAACTTTGTTGTGATGAAACCATCGGATACATTGTTAGCAGTGCAGATATACCCTGCTCATTCTAAAAGAGACCCAGAAGTTGATTAAAAATTCATTGAATCGCCATGGGTACAGTATTTTTGTATGCGGCGTATTGTCTGCTCTTTGCACCTCGCTAAATGTCATTACAAGTTAAGTCAACAGTCCTTTAGTGATACGGATAAGCTAATCAGAAGGTGCGCCATTTAATCGTTCTCCAAGACACAAACTCTGTAGAAAAACCCAAAATGATTATCATGGCCCATTGAACTTCGTTTCACAACTTCTGTATGGTTGTTTTTTTTCAGAGATTGTTGAGTATAGTTTGTGTTATGTTTACATTTGACCGGGGATGGTTACCTCGTCATAATAACTAGTAGAAATTTGTTTAATTCTTCAGTTGAAGTTCCCGTGCAGGAAAAGTCTTGTTTAACTTTTTAGTATATATATATATTTTTTTACCAATTAAGCCAATGTTGACATCAGACTGTCTGCGGACCCAGTCTGTGTTGCCTGTAAAGCTAAGTATGATTTTTGATTGTGTTGTCATGGGATCCAAATGGATGAATGACATGTCATGACTTAGTTAGAGAAACGTGTAGGAGGGTTCGACTTAAGTAACGACTTGCATTAATGAATCAATAGAACCATGTGCCAATTTTGAGCCAACTTTCGGTTTGTTTTAACTCACCCTAATCAGCTCCTTCTCCACAACATCGTTGACAAGATCTATTCCCTGCCTCTTCTCTCTGTTGAAGAGACATTCCTGGGCAATCTGAAGGGGTCCTTCCGTCTCCTTAAGGGCGTTCTCAGTCCTCTGCTTCCAGGCGGCCAGGTCGCCGATTTCCTTGCCCATCTCGTCCAGCTCGTGGTTCAGTTCAGACTTCCAGAAGTTGATGTCCTGGAGCCGGTTGCCGAGATTCTTGCTGGATTCCTGTTGCGTCTTGACTGTACGTGCGTCGGTGTCGTGGCAGATGCGGACGTTCTCGTCCCGTAGACGCTGGGCCGCACTGCGGGTCATGTCCGAAGAGCGGTAATTCTGGTTGTTGGACTTGAACCAATCTGTGGGCGTGTACTTGGAGAAGAGGGCAGTACGGGCAGACGGCATGAGAGGGGGAACTCTGGACACCACATCGTCTCGGTAAAGAGTGCTTGGGTTGAGCTCGGGGGCGCTGAGACTTGTTGGCATGGACCTCATTGCACCGCGTTGGTAGGTGCTTGGCTTCCATGGTAGATTGAGAGACTGGCTGACCACGAAGGGTGGGGCATAGCTCTTGTAAGATGCCTGCATGGTGCTCTCAAGTGGGGGAAGATAGCTCGTTCCCATACCCACTCGAGGGGCAGAGAAGTAGCTGGCGGTCATGGTTTGTCCGTAGTAGTCCTGCATGATTTCAGTCAAGTACAAGACTTTGAACTCAACAGGTGTGCCTCGTGGCTTGTTGCGGGAATTCCAAAGGTGAAGTACGGCCTGGCAGAAGTGGTTAATCCACTCGGTTACATTTATCACCACAATAAATTTTCAAGGGAAATCAGTATTTTGAAACTCCCCGATATATGTTCTGGCGACTCTTTCACTACCTGGCCCGACTTGTGTGTGTTTGACGAGAAGATTTGTCTGCTCCTAATGCGGGGAATCCGTAGAACTTAACTAGCGATCCGCTCGATGCCTCTTCACTACCGGTTTATGTTTATAGAAACGCCGCCGTGCGACCGCCAGCTAATGCATTATGCAGCTCGTGTGCAACAGGGGTTGCTACGGACGCAATTGTTCAACCTTCACATAGCGTGTACAGTGTCTAGTGCGGATTAAATCCCGTGTGCCATAGATGGCGCTGTTTTACAACAAGTAAAATAATTCCGTACAAAAGGCCCAGTTCCACCCCATGACGACTGTCAATAGACGACCCTAGTTACGCACTCCCGTGAAGGTTTGATCGATTGGGGTTATTATGGTGACGCAGTACATGGTCGCATTCGTATTCAATGTCGTTCCTATACCATCATACAATGAACCACCAACCTCGATTACATAGGGCTACATAAGCTAAACACGCCTACCCTTTGAGGTTCTTTGTTTGGATGTAAAAACATGACCAAAGCAATGGGAATCTTTCCAAATATTAAGGCTATAAAGTTTATCATATCAACTTAAGTTGAGATCACGTTACTTGTATCGGCGACTACAATTAAATATGGCCACATGTTTTTTTAAGTCCACAATATTTTCCAATTTAATATCAAGATATTTACAGACAATTTGTTTTATACTGTAAGTTCATTGCACTGGTTTAATTTAAAAACGGAAAATACTTTATTCAAAGTTGAAATGTACTGTGAGTGACGATCGGAATTGACATAACACCTTTCCTTTACAAAGTCACATTAAAATGTCTTCACATGTTTTTAGTTACTATTCGAAAGACTCTGTCTTTGATCTTGAGCAAAGGACATACTTAGGAGTAGACCTATTCCAAGTGATTACAATAAGTTCCAATCCACATCTTTTTTTAAGTTACTGACGATTGATTTAAATTAACCCTTTTTAGTGGTGTACAGATCAGATAGACATATCAAAAGCAACGGAATATATTCGTTTAACCCGAGGGTCTTTTTTGATGCGCGATTTACTCCATGGATGTACCAAATAGTTTAAATAGGGTTTGCTCCCCCTAAAGACCTGTAATTAACTAGAAATTTAAGAGAGTCTGTAACACAAACCCATACGCGCTGAACACTTAAGAACATGGATTTGTTAAAGGTGAACTTCGGGTTTCATCAGACACTGTTGCCTACCAGAGGGCCACTGAGCTGTCAAATCTAGAGTTTAACCCCAGACGTCCGTGTCATGTGGCACGCTAGAGCCGAGCGGGTCACCGAGGTGAAGAAATGGCACGTGCCTTCGTGTAAAAATGTCTGGTGGTGGTGACGAGTACAAGATTTGTGTATTTAGCAAATCAACGAGGCTGCAGTTGACATGACATTCGAACCTACTTGCTATAAAATCAGTCAGTGTAGTAACAATTTTCAGGAAGTCAGTGGTTTGTGACATGAGAATTAACTTTGACGTATTCGATAAAAGAGGTAGAAGTCGGGAGAGTCTAAGGTTGTTACTTTGAACATGTAACTGCTTTGTAATATAGTATTGTTTGTTAGTTTATAATATAATACACAATAATTAACAAACTAAAACTGACGAGAGTTGTTAAAGTTCATATACGGACAAAGTGTTTTGGGGCGTACGTTTAAGTCTGGTCTTAATGTAGTAAAACATGTACCGGTCTGTCACAAAAGACTTGTTAAGTTTGACTTGTCTTCTGAGTTCGACTGCAGTGACTTACGAGCGATTTATGTCTGGAACTAAGTTTGCACTTTACGATGGACTGTGTCCAGTCTAATTGTTTTCGACTTTCTTCCATTTTCTACGTAGAAAGTAAATTGACCAGTAGCAGTATACCTTATGATGAAATAATATGCCTGGCAAATTCTCTCTCTCTTTTTTTCTTCTCTTTTTTTTTGGAAAGGAAAACTTGTCTGTGAACCCAGACAATAGAGCCGCAGCAAATCAACGAGTTTTATGTTCGGCGTCCCCAAAGAGACACCGCAAATTGTAACAGTCCCTGCTACATAGTATCAAAATGAGGCCAATACCCCCCAAATGCCCTCATGTTTACTTGAAAATGAGGATTTAGGTTGACAAACTTACAAAACTGACGTGCATCACATGTGCAACATGTTTGACAACAACTTACGGCCGAAACAGTTCGTTAGCACAATGAACGGCCTTGGATATACAAAAGCAGGTATCCATGGCCATTATTTGCATAAAATCTGGAAACGTAGAAGTTAGTCCTTGGTCTAGCTGGAAGAGATCAACGCCACAATGAAAAATACAATGCTTGTTTGATCAGATGGTAAAATATTCGTAATAACAACTTCTTTTTTGATCAATTAAACAAGTTTCTACGGCTCTTGATTTAGTCACTCTATGATGTAGTTCCATTAAGTTTGGGGATTCTATGGCAGGCGCGGTTGTATGGGGGCTGGGTGTTTTAGCTCCCAAACTTTTGTCCAGCCCCCCCCCCCAACAAAAAAAATGCAAGGCAAATGTTTTTTTTATGACAGCAGTAGTGAAAGTTAGAGGTTGACGTCACGTACGAAGGGTCAAGCCCAACCCCCAAAATATTGGCTCAAGAACCGCACCCTGATGTTGTTGGCTAGTGCTATACAAGAGACACTTGAGAAATTAACACAACTCATAGCATTGTAAAATTGTAAACTCGTTGCTTTCTGTGACGAATTTTATAAACCTTTGAAGTAGATTTTTCGCCGTATTATTTCGTAAACAGAAATGTTTACAAGTGTCAGTTTAATAATAATTCTCGGAGTCGAGAGTCATTTAAAAAAATTAATCTTCTGAAATGCCAATTTCTAGAGCGAGTTGAAGATTGCACTCTTAACCAAATGATACGGATAGGCCTATTCGTATCGTTGTACACTGCAAAAACTGTGGTGTTAAAATTACACCCTAAAGATACCAAAGCAAGAATCAAAATTAACACCATAGGGTGTTAAACTAACCCTAATTGTGTCATTTTAACACCCCAGTTTTTGCAGTGTAAACGTTACACAAGTAGGCCCTAACGCTCGTAAAACGCAGTCAAGAAAAAAAGAACAGTTTTTTAAAGTGACGATTTCTTTAGGAGCATGCTCGGTGGAGGAGGCGGGCGGTTGGAGACGACCTGCTGCCCCATTCTGGTATGGAAAAAAGGCTGCAGTACCTCGCTCAGCAATCGCTGCATGGGGACTTGTTCCTGGTTGAACTCGATCCAGACCAGGGAAGAAACTGTCAATGCAATGTCCTTTATAAGCGGCAAGAGCGTCATCAGGCGGTAGACGAGACGGTAGTCCCTCGGGTGTTCTTTAAAGATGCGCTGATGCAAGGCGTCGAACGCTGTCATTTGGAGTTCTTGTAATTCCTCAGTTGACTGCAGCGGGATCGGGTTGGACAATGATGGACCTGTGTGTGTGTGTTTTAACAAAAATAGAAACCTATTTATTAAACTTTATTTAACAGCAACGTTGTATACATACGGAAGCGTATTGCCGCCACATGAATAAAAAAATATCTCTCTTATCTTGTACGTACACGATAAGTCCAAACTTATCGAGTACGTACACGATAACTTATCGTGTATGTACATGATAAGTCCAAACTTACCGTGTATGTACACGATAAATCAACTTATCGTGTACGTACATGATAACTTATCGTGTACATACACGAGTCCAAACTTATCGTGTACGTACATAACTTATCGTGTACGTACAAGTACGATAAGTCCAAACTTATCGCATACGTACACGGTAAATTTGCATTTATCATGTACGTACAAGATAAGAGAGAAAAGCTTCGTGAAATTGGTCCCCCCCCCGTCGTCCTTATTTTCCACCCAGAATAAACTCATGCAAGAATCAAAACATGCATTTTAGCAGTCGTTGATAATAATAATAAACGGGAGATTTTATAAAGCGCCTTTTACTAGAGGATGCAAAGCGCTGGGAAAGGAAAGCAGAGTGAAACAGAGAAGCAGACAGAGAAGCAGACGCGAGAAACCAAGATGACATGCAAACAGAGCAAAGATGGGTCTGGAGGGACTTTTTAAAAAAGGAGTGAGGCCAGTTGAATTTCCAACAAACCTGCGTTAAACAGAATCATGGCCTTGAGGAGCACGGCGATCCCCTTGCTGACGCCGAGAGGCCGGAGCCGGTCAACCACATTGTTGATCTGGTCATAGATGAGTACGCCCTTCTCCGTGCACATCCGTTTGGTCATGATGAAGCCATCGGCGAAGAAGAGAGGCTTCTCTTGGCTTTCTGGGAGGAGCGAGGAGCGGTAGACCACATTGGTGAGAAGAATCTCCATCCACGAGTTACACAGCAGAGCCATCTGGTCGCTCAGGCACAGCCTGTCGAAACCTGGATTGGGGGTGACGTAAGAAAGTACCAGCTTTCAAAATCGTAACGAGTCTGGACCATTTATTTTTTTGTACATTAGAGTTGCACTCAAATTTGAAAAGACGTCTTGAAAATAAACAGTCGGTGCGTTGTCCGGAATTCAAATGCCACATTATACAGCTGTATGAAAGTAAAGACATGTAATGTTAAAATTAGCCGTGCATGAAGCTAACATTTTCACTGACAGGCTCATACAGCGTTGACCCATGATAAATGGTTTTTCATTTTTATTGGCGGGGGGAGGGGGAGAGTGAGTTCCATGGTTTTTGTTAGTCCACTTTCATACTTTTCAAACATTGCGGGCCTTCTGGTACCCAAAAACTAAACAAAATTTGCCCATCGCTGATAGTGATTACCATAAAGTATACTTTGAATGATCCTGAACAGAAAATGAGTAAAATCACTTCTCGAAGAGCACGAATTGCATTGATATAATATCAAAGGCTCGAGAAGGACGTAGACATTCACGGGCCAGACTCACCCGGTACTTTCTTCGCCCACTGTACCGTGGTGATCAGAGCTCGATCTGCTAACTCGGCCATGAGGATCATACCGGCCTTTGGGGTGAACTCGGTCTTGTCTGCCCCGTGCAACTTGTACCATTCTACCAACTCTTCCGGCATGGTGATCTTTAAAACTTCAGGCTCTATGTCGAGCAGTCGCGCGGAGAAGTCGCAAGCTGTGTGGTCGTGACAAAAACAATAAAAACGACAATATATTAGGAGGCAGCTATCTTGCTTTTGATACCGTTTAAAAGTAATGTAAACAAACCAAGCTGGGGGGGGGGGTAGTCCAGCACCTTTTTGGTAAAACGAGAATCTGAAAACAAACAAGAAAACACCCTCGGGAGCATGTTTGTTTGGGTATTTTTCTGTAAACATTTTATAAATATTCACCATTACTTATAGGGCCTATTCAAAATGAAACCTTCAAAGTTTTAAGGTGTACACGTTGAGGTCATCATCCTCAGTTTTTGGAAACCGATTTGAATGGGAGGAAATGCCATAATGGGCGGCCGTTGGCACCCGAAAAGAACATCTGCACCAAGATTCCTTACCTTGCTGGCTCTTCTTTCTTGGACCAGATTTGACCGGGCTAAAGTCCCGCTCGTCCGGTCGGCGTCTGTACTCTTGTCGCCCACCTTTACACCGATTTAGTCGGACACCTTAGATCGGATTATAAAAAGGTGACGTGTAGCAATTGCTTGGTGAATTACAGTAAAAGTTCCAACAGTTTTTGTTCGTACACTTTTTTCTTTTAAAACTGAACGTGTTTTCGATCATATGGAACTATAAACGGGGCCCATGTTCATAAAGCCTGTTTGTAAAGCACAACCTTTGACCCCTTTGTCCCTAGTGCTTATCGATTGGTGAACAGTATTTTTGGAAACGTCTTTTATGAGCTGCACCCAGGTAACGACTTCTTGGAACTGTTTAGCACAGGCTAAATCATTGCTTAGCGAATTTGTAAGTTGAGCAAACCCGTGCATGTAATTAATTTCCGGCAAGTGCTTGGTAAAATCAGCACCATGGAGCAATCCTTTATACAGCACTTAAATCAGCTTCCTCCTGAAGACAATCAGAGCATACTGATCGAAACGTCGAGTTGTTACACCACCAGTTCTTTTTTTTCAGAGCCACCACAACTCATACACTGCAAAACCAGGGTGTTGAAATTAACACCATTGGTGTAAAAAAATAACCAACGCAATTGTTTTTGCAGAAATTAGTGTTATGGTAACACCCCACAGTGTAAATGTTGATTCTTTTTTTGTATCATATGCGACAACACCCATGGTGGCTATGTTAGTACCCAAATTTTTTGCAGTTTAGAGATATTATTTCTATGCACAGTGTTACTGCAAACCACTGTACTTGATTGTATCTCCACCATGCAAAGTTGCAAGTCTTACTTTGACTTTGATAAACGGTGTGTATAGGTTTCCCTGCAGCTTTACCTTCGATCATCATTCCTTCTTTGATGCACTTGTTATACCGGCATGACTGACATGTCCGTCTCTTGCCGTGGAACACTTCGCACCGCTGGCCTTCAGAGCAGGAGTAGACCAGATTCCCTACATCGGAGTGCAACATTTAAAACTTAACCAGCCAGATATAGGCCTACATACCGCCAATTATTAACGTATGCTCGACGTAAAGTTTGTGAAAATGTAATAGATGTTCAATCTTCTCTACCATGGGAAAGGTCGTGGGTTGGTATCCCACAAAAGTGATATGCCTTTGGTGGTTGTTTTTTCACAGGACCCCGGAAAGTATCTGAGTATGAATGCTTACTACAAACCAAGTATAGCAATTGCGAAAGTTGGTTTATTTTACTGCCGAACAGTATGAGGGATTCTCACATCTCGACTGTACAATATTATGAATACTTGAGATATAGATGGACTTTGAGAGCAGTTGTACAACAATGACCGATAACATTGCTGTCGTGTTTCAGTAAAAGCTAATTTCGTAAAATCTATTTTGGAAAAGTGTGTGTGTTGTTTTTTTACAGGCCCAATGGTAGGCTTACAGTGTCACCAGACCGGACTGTTGCCGTCTCAGAATTTATTTCCTTAACTGTTTTACAAGTGTGTAATCTGTTAATGAAACTTACTCTGAACAGTTCTCTTGAAGAAGGCCTTACACGCCTCGCAAGACGCAACTCCGTAGTGATACCCCGTTGCCAACCCTTTGCACACCACGCACAACCGCCTGGGCCTCGTCTTCTTCCCAGCGTCATTCCTCACTGCAGAACTACTTTCTGCTTCCTCAAAGCCTGTGGTGATGCCTGCCGTCTGCATTTGTCTCTCTTACCAACTTTCTCAAATCAAAAGAGTTTTACGATTCAAACATTGTACCATAAAGTGAGCTTTTACTAGAATGAGATCGTATAAGTACATCAAGCTCTGCTCGTGCGTAATCATCATCGACCTGTAACCTCTATTTGAAAATGAGTTTCCATCCAAGTCACGTCATGCAAAATATGGCAACATCAAAAAAAATAAAAATACCATCACAAAGTGGCAACTGATAAGATAAGAGTTTTGAGTGGAATGCTTTGATTTTCCCTGAGCAATGCGATGGACCTTGTAACGCAATATGGGTCTTTTGGCTTAGTAGGTTACGACTCTGGCTCTAAACTCCATAAGCCATTTGAAGCCACGCACAAAA
>CM021528.1:18135663-18150492 GCA_010994315.2 Pisaster ochraceus
TTTAAGACGTCTCAGTGAGATACATCATCAAGACAAGTCGACTTCTTAGGTTCAATAAGCAGTCTCGGTGAGATACGATATCAGGACAGGTCGAGTTATTTCATACATTAAGTTGACTATAGCTGAGATCAACTTTCTCGTTTTCAAGTAAAATCTTTCCTGTGGCTCTATACACAACACACCAAAGTTTGTCTTCTTCCTTTATATTGAAGCACGTGGACAACATTGGTACTTGTCCAGGTACTTTTGACCCAACATTATACATGATATAACAAACCAGTGAAAGTTTAAGCTCAATCGGTCGTTGGAGTCGCGAAAAATACTTACAAATCCCGTTATACAATGACACTGTTTTCAAACGAGGTTTTGGACTCGCAAGATCAAAACTAAATTGTTTCACTCATTTCTCAAAAACTATAAAACATGTCCAGGAAAACTGTGTTAAGGAAAGTGTTCCGTCATGACTAATACCATACAAAATGTGTAAATCTGTGAACATTTATATTTTCAATCTGACCACCCATACCCTTTAATATCGTGCAATATCAACATATTTGTAGTTTTGCACTGCCAGCTGAAAGTATTACCAGAAAATATGAAACGTGTTTTTTTTCTCACTACGAATCGCTCCCAATTCATTGCGTGGAAGAAGAACCAGAAAAAGAGGTGTCCTTCAATTATTTCGATTCTATATTTGTTACGAGGAATACTATACTTTTTTCATATTACGTTGGACAGAACAGTGAGATCTTCTAAGTGGTTGAAATTGTCAACTTCATAAACGAGTTTTCCTATTTCGTCGAGTGAAAAAAAAACCCATCTAATTTAAAAACGATCGAAGACCGGCCTAATTGTTCAACAATTGCTGGAAAAAAGTTCATGGGGCGATTTCTCAGCATGCTTACACTCTAAAAACGTCCGAGTCAGAATTGACCTGGATCGAGTTCCCTGGGTGCAGTTATTATTAAAATTATATAATAACCTATACATGCTGCCCCGAAGTTCAAAATTTTCTACGACTGCAATTTTCAGAAACTTTGATGGCTCAGAAAAAAAAGGAAAAAAAACCTGTAAAAGACAAAAAACTCATGCCACCAAATTATCGACTCCGAAAGTCTCAAGGACCCTGTCGAGAAAAATAGCCAGAAATCAATGCACTTGTTGACGGGGCGAACCTTAATATGAGTTGTTATGAGTGATTAGGCACCGGCGTGGTTTCGGATCGATAGTGCTGGAAATTCATTATTTTTAGATTACGTTTTCTGTTGTGAGGAGCCCGTTGCTTAACGACCCAGCCAATTTCTCGGCCCAGATCGAGTGTCTTTTTAGAAGGTGCGGGGTGCAAAATGGCGTTGATGCTCCAATTGACGGTGCCGGAAACCAGGCGCAATTTTTTCCCTCCACGCAAGTCTACCTTTCTCTGTGTTCCACGTCGAATGGCTTCACTTGAGCAAAAGGGTCCTTCCACTTTGTGGAACTTTTTATGTTTTATTTTCTCCTGCCAAGTTCTCGAGGATAGAATTTCGATTAAAATTGTGTATTTTTTCTCCAAAATGCACTGCAAGAAGTTAATCTGACCTGACTACACTATGAATCAAAGACCATCTAAATTATGATTTTCCCCACCTCTATTACAAACTTTCGATCAATCAGACCATTCGTTACTGAACAAATATCATTTTAATAAGCATGTACAGTCGTAATAGATAGGCCTGCCATATTGTAAGTGCCTTCTGATTGGTCTTTGTACTTTTTTACACTTAACAAAACCATCACTACGTCCAAAACGAAAGTGACAACACGTCCAAATCAAAAGGGACAATTATATCCTACAAAAGTGACAATACGTCCAAACAAAAGTGACAATACGTCCAAACAAAAGCGGAGACCCGTCTAGACATATAAGTGACAATACATCTAAACAAAGGGACATTAGGTCCACTATTGATATTAGGGTACAATAAGACGTTCGTCGGTACAGGAAATGTTTGCCTACTAGTTTTAGAGATGGGCGGGGGGGGGGGTGTCCATGGGTTTATCTCCTTCCACATTGAACTGGTTCCTGAACTTCTCATTTTTGGAATACTTCAATCAAACACATGGGTATTTATCTGACTACCCCCTCCCACCTGGGACGACCTACTTCTGCAAAGTGGTACAATAATGTACGCCTTTAATCCCGAAATTATTACACTTTTACTTTCAATTTTGAGTTGAACAAAAAGAACTTGACTAGAGCGGGACTTGAACCCTGAGACCTGCGGATTATTGTGCCGGCGCTATGGCACCTGGACTATCTAGCCCGTGGTGTTCTCCCTGTTTTGTCAACATCTTTGTTCGGGTGCCAGTCAGAAGCCATACAACATGTAACTGTCGTGTTGCCAGGGATCACACCCAAGTTACTTTAACTTAAAAAAAAATTGCACTCGCCCCTCCTCTATGTAGATTATCAGTCCGTGGAATTTGTTTTACAGATAAAATCACTTCAAACTTCTGATTGTGTCATTTAATTTTGACGAGATAAACGTCAACGAGTAACCATTCTTGTCTACCAGGGCCCACTTTTATAGAGCTGTTAAGCACAACAAAATTATTTTAGCACAACAAAATTATGCTGCCCAGAATAAGGTTACCAGTCAAAATACCATGTCTCATGCACCATCTACTGATCCTGCTCATTTTGCTTAGCAAAAATTGTCAAACGAGTACCTGCTTAAGCAGCTCAATACAAAAATGTGGCCTGATTGGTACCCGAGGCTATAGATCGTCTGTATACCAGAATTTTTGTAAGAATTTGTAAGAATTTGTAATCGACCCTCCCGTTTCAGCAATCTCTGTCGTCTTGTTAACCAACTATTGGCCTCTTTAAGATTAGAATGAACACAACCTTCGTTTAAAGGTAGAGTACGTGCTCATCAACGATCGAGAACCCAAATAATAACTGAAAGGTTTTTAATATTTAAAATCTTCCGGTCTGAAAGGACTGTCATGTTTGAGGAAATTGTTTCTACCCCCTCTGCCCTTAATCTGATGTGGCTCACGATGAATGGTTTGGTTTGTTTTGTCTGTGACGCACATTCACCATGTGCTTTATTTCGATGTGTCAAATCGAAATAAGAATTTGGTCACCTTTGTCTAGTTGTTGTTTGTTGTTAGTTCTTGTTTTCTGTCTTAAGGCTGTGCCTCGACAAGCCCTGCTGTTTCAGAACATGCCTCCGTATTAGTCATTAATCATTGTATTCTCTAATTACAAATATTAATGTGGAAATAAATGCTACGTTGAATTGAATTGAATTGGGGATAGCAACTTTCCCGGACGACGGTGTTTCAGAGGGTTATGTTCATCAGCTCCTAATATCAAGTTGCTTACAATTGTAAGTTTTAAAATAAAACATAGTTTGGTTATCTTTCGGTCAACCGTTTTCGATCACACTTCGTTCTTTTAAAGTTTGATTGGGCAGTTGAGAACGCTATGGGAGTCCTTGGAACGCTAGGGGCAGTAGACTTACGAGGTAGCCTAAATTTCAAACTGCTTACGTGGTTCTGAGCATGCGTGCCTAAACGATAGATTTACCCGGCAAGTCCGCTACCCGCTTCATCCAAAAAACGATTCGAATTGTGGAGATATTTTTTTAAACAAAATGATGCAGATTTTTGTCATTGTTTACTTACACTTTGACCACTGTTGCATGGGCAGCATTGAGTAACACAAAACATATAATTGGGTTGGCATAATACCCTTTTGAATGAAACATGTACAACAATTTTGTTTTTCACGGTGAATAATGTGTCTTTTTTTTTTGGATAGCACAATTATGTGTTAACAGTTGCTTAATCAAAGTTGTAATTTTGAGTGGAAAGGCTGGCCATATTTTTGCCAACCAGAAGAAACGTTTAAACAACAATACTGTGAAAAATACTTGCTTTGTTTTAATGCTTGCTTGTTGTCTTCAAACCATTACAGAAAGACATACGCTCCGTTTCGAGGTCGGTGAAGGCTTGTGGAAGTCCCTTCTGCAAAAAAAAGTGAAAAGGAATCAAAATTTGACCTGAATGAATATTGCAATTTCAGACCGCTCTATCAATTAATTGTGAAAAAAAAAAAAAAAATCAAATGGAAAATCAAAGGCACAGCCGTCCTAATTTTACAGGAGTGAAACGAATCCATATTGTTAATGAGAATTCTGAAGTGGACATACGTGTTGCAATGGTACAGAGATATCATTGTCGTTTATATTAGTTTTTAATAAACTGGTGTTCATCAATTAATTCACAAAGGGCCTTGAAGTTGTAAACAACCGCGAAATGATTGGCAGTCCAATTATGTGATTGAGCTCTAGCTTGGCTTGAGATGTTTGCTCTTCTTTTTTTTATTAACCCCCGAACCCCCCTGTTGTCTAGAGACCCACCAGTAGGCCAAAGAAAATGCTTAACATCCAACATTTCCGGAGTCATTCTTTTAGCAGGGGAAGTTCTTTTATTCCATTACGGGCGATCCCGGTGGTTGTGCACCGAGACCCGCCGGGGTAGACGTGAGGACACGGTCGGAGTTTCCTGCTCCACTCATGGCTCCGTGATGATTACCCGTAATTTCAGTTTGATTAAGCCCCCCCCCCGAAATCATAATCACTCACACGGGCGTAAACGTTTTCACATGCAATCATAAACGAGGTACATGCTACCTCTACCCCCTTTCTTCCCACCATACACACGTGTTTCGCTTTCAATCCTCGTGATATTAAACACGTTCCTTTTTGCAATCCGTACTTCCTACCGTCAATAGTTGTTTTAAAACTGTAACAGGCCAGTAGTGTCCGAGTTCTCGGCAAAAAAAGACCCCCAAAACAAAAAAACACAAAACCCTCGCGAAGCGTAATTGGACGGGGCGCACAAGGCCAGACCCCGCGCCGGGGTTTTCTTGCAGTGTGTAGACTTTCTCTCTCCCCTCCTCGCTAGAAGGGACTCGCGTAATTTCCTCCGTTCATTTTAAGTGGCTGTTGGCTAAAATAATTTGGAGTGTCTTCAACACAGTCATTACTTGCCTGTTTTTAATTCGTCCCGTGTCGGCAATGGTTTAGTTGAGGCGTTATATTAAAAAAGGCAAATTGCCCGGGAAGCGGTTGGCGTACACTGCTAATGACGCGGCAAAATCATTTGCGTCACAAAGTGACAAGTACACGATTCGACACCCGGCTAGAATGGTCCATGTTAATATATACGACATACCTCTTGTGTTGAAACTGTACAGCAGAGCATGTTCATGTAGAGTGACAAATATTAAATCTGTCACATGAAATTGTAACGACAAAACTGGACGGTATTATGGAATTTTAATTGAAGTAGAACACTTTTGGGATCTCCCCGACAATTTCAAACTACATTACAGCAGTTTTTATTAATATGTGATCTCACATGACCGATTCGAAGAAAACAAAGTTTTGGATTTGGATAAAAAAAAAACCCCTACAACATTAAAACCATAAATGTTGCCACATTATAGATACCAAAGAGAGAAAAAAAAATAAACATCTTAGGGTGCTAAAATAACACCAATGTTAATATTTATGCAGAAATAAGTGTTTTTTAACACCGTATGGTGTAAATTTTCATTATTTTATTTCGGTGTCTGTATGCGACAACACCTAGGGTGTCAATTTAACACCCCAATTTTTACTGTGTAATAATTTTGCTTGCTTAAGGAACGTGGATTTAATATTTTTTATGGCTTTGAATCGTTTTTATTTATTGTTCTCAACTTTTGAACATTTATTTATTGTTCAAAACTTTCGTTCCACAAATTAAGCGAGTATTTACATTTCTTTTGTTTACAAACATTAACAACTATTTTGTCCTTGAACAATGTTTAAACCTCTGAAAATGTCATTTGTAATTTTGATCTGTTTTGGATGCAGTCGTTGATTATCGTGTGTGACTGTTTTGTTTTGTTTTTCTTTTTTTGGCAGTGAAGGCCGCCCATACTTGGAAAAACTCGTGGCTGTGACGTCACAATAGAACGGTCTATGACAAACCTTCAAAGTTTATGTACCCGATTATGAGTTGTGAGTAACACCTACATGATCACACTCAGGGCACAGGGAGCCACACCAAAAGTGAGACTGCACAGTACTGTACAAGTCTCGCGGCGTTCTAATAATTGGGATATCTGTTAAAGTGCGCGAATTCAGTTTGCTTTACATGTTTAAAAAAATGTACGTGGGAACTCGTGCGTAATTATTTTTAAAATAATAACCTCGTTCCCATGCACCCCCTGTCGTTATGATCGACTATGGGAAAAAACATTCCACGGTAAGACCGTTCAACCAAAGCAACAACGGTATATCCCATAACTATGTGAGCAAGCTGCCGCCATTTTGATTGTTGCTTTTTGCATTCTCTGCGTGGAGCGGTACTTTGCTTCGCAACAGAACCCTTGTGTATGACGTCACAAGCCTAATACAGCGCCCTCGCCGAGGTCAATGTAGACCTATCATTGGCCGAGAGTCGTGCACAGCGCGTACACGTTTCCATTGTTTGACATCAAAGATGGCGGCCAACACAAGAGCACACGTCGCAAGCGCTACCCACGTGGGCACCACTGATTGGTTGTTGCTTATGGTAGGCGGAGCCTGACAGATTGGTCTCTCTCTCTGGTGGTAGTGCGATCATGGTTCATATCTAACTCTTTATGCGAATTTAATTAGCCAGTATCACACCTTCCGGCTAAACCCAAAACCGTCCCAATCTGCCACCAAGGGACAAGACGCATTGGAAATGTGTATCTGAATACGGCAGATTCCCGCGAGTACAAAAAGGCAATTATTGTTGGTCGGGTTTGGTGACCGAGGAAAGAGACCGAAGATGGCGGCCATAGAAGCCGACTGTGTCTCAGCAGCCCAAGGCGCGATCGGCTCCGCAACATGGCTTAAAGTGAGAGCACATCAATCCGGACTAAAATACAACCTTTTTATTGTTATCAAAACAGAATCGGTTTACAACACAAAGCAATATCCAGTTGGTACGATCCATTTTAAAGCATTTTCCCCCATTAAATAATCTTGAAATTGGCCGACTATTTTGTGACTGTTATCAGTACCTTTAAACTGGAAGTTATTTTCAGTCTGTTCTATTAAACCACGGTATTTGTGATAGTGCGCAAACAGTGTCATATCGTAACCAATTTCTCCACTGTTATGATATTGGCTCTCTTGGTTGACTATTCGGGTCATTTTTGACAATCTGAGGATGAGCTGCCGGCCGTACCTGAGTGTCAGGGTATGCTGAGTTCAACTTTCGAATTTACTTTACTTTTTTTCTCCATTCTTTTTACAAATAATTTTTCAAGGTACGATCATACTTTGGTAATGACACTGAAAAATATTGTGTAATTTCTATTCTTGTTTTATTAAAAGATGGTGATGGCTTTTTTTTAAAGTCAAGCCACGTGACTGGGTCTCTTGCGTTTTGAACATGTGTACATATTACTGGAACAAGATGACCTTGTTCTAAGTGAGGGCTACACTAAACTGATTTGGGCTGTTCGACAATTCAACTGTCACCAGGGGTACGTTGCCACTTACTCTTGGGGCTGAAACAGGGTTACCCCCTTCACAGTCCGTAAGGATGTAGGTATGGGTATCATCCACTAGGAGCCGGGTTGGCAGAGCAGAATGCACTACCTCACCTAACCCAACTTTTTACGAAGTATGGTCAAGTGCGTGTCACAAACCCACTAGCTAGACAACTCGGCCACGACACGCCACAAAATACACGCATAACATTATCAATAGAGGAACTTGCATCATTTGTCATTAATGTCTTGTTTTGAACAAATTGACCTAACGTCATCATCTCAATAATCTTGCTTGTGTGTTATATAGTGTAGTTCAAAGTTTAGGCGACGTGGGCGTCTTACACGTTTACCCGGCTCCCACAATGGTTAGCGTGACACAGGCACAGCGTGTGACGTTCGTGTAAGGGGTCAACAGACTTCTATCCTAGTGCAGCAATCTCGCTTTCCCATCCCCCATTCCAAACCAGCCTCGCTACCATGGGCAGCGATCACCCCTGGAAACAAAGCTGTTTCCAAAGCACTCTAACCAAACTGAGGCTGGAAGGAGAAATAGTCTGAGCCCCTTTTTGAAGCTTGAGAATAGGGATTATCGATGTCGTTGTGTACACAGGATTCAGATTTAGATGGATGCAGTGTGATGAATGTCTGTAGACCTTTATCATGGCGCGGCCGTCTTGATATTCTCCCATTCAACTCATTGTAACCAAAACGAGGCTTGAAGGAAAAAAAGGCTGATTCCTTTTTGTGCAATGAATGTTAACTTTCATGACTGTTAATGGATACAGGGAACATGATCAAGTTGGTGGCATCATTGTAAATGTCTATTGACGGACCTAATCAATTCTTTTAGAGGAGGAATTTACTGCAATCGCAACACGAGCTCCTTTTCTTTTGTCACGTGGGAGACGGAGCCGGTTTCGTGTCTACAGAACAAACCTCTCTTGGGACGCGCAAAGAGAAATAGCGATTATACAAATTTAGCGGTATGGGTGCCTTGCTTATGAATTTACATAATTTAGTCCGCGGGTGTACTGTTTACACAAATCACGGCGTGAAATTAAATCTTGCATATACCTCAAAAGCGAGAAGTCGTCACCCACAATGGGACCGACTCCCGTGTCTATGTATCGATTGTTTCTATCTCTGTTTTACATAGGCTGGATTTCAAGAGACTGAAAGTTGAGTGTTCACCGTAAAATGTCGAGGCTTATGTGCTCAGTAGGCTATGAATATCAATTTATACTTGTAAACGGTTGTCAATTCTGTACTCATCGCTGGAATAAGTGTATTTGAATTCAAGATAGGAGTAGGGTTATTAAGGTTGGCGACTTAATGCTGCAAATGGCAATTTTTTAGTAATCGGATGAAAATCGACGTTCGTAGTTGAACGAGAAGAGCGTGCCGGGATGAACCGAAGGAGATCGGGGGGTGGGAACATCGAGGGGTGGGTCTCCACCTACTCAGCGAGGTCAAAATGGGCCAGATGGGGCAAGAGGGAGGATAGTTTCTGGAAGGACACAGGCTACACTAATTTAAATAGAGGTGTTCAGATTAACGTAATCTAGAAGTGGAGGGGATTCTGAAAGGGAGGGGGTTGATATTGACGGGTATATCTAATCAAATAAGACGAATGGGGTTGACGTAAATGGGAAGGGAGCACAAGATGCCTGAACTGACAATTGATATGACTGGGCGAGTCTAAATCACAGAAGGATTATGGATATCTGTAATCGAGAAAGGGATGGGGTGACTAAAAGGTAATAGGCGTTTACTTGAGGGAATGAGGGTTGGTCAAAACTGGAGGGGCGGGGCCAGCTCGGAGAGGGGGGAAGGAATGGGATAATTGACACCAATACGTGAGTCTGAATGAATATAGGTAAGTGTGGTCAGAGGAGTTAAGAATCAGTGTGATCGAAGGGATCACGAGCAGTGTGATTGAAGGGATCACGAGCAGTGTGATCGAAAGGATCACGAGCAGTGTGATCGAAGGGATCACGAGCAGTGTGATCGAAGGGATCAGGATCAGTGTGAATGAAGGGATCAAGAGCAGTGTGATCGAAGGGATTAGGATCAGTGTGATCGAAGAGATCAGGATCAGAGTGATCGAAGTGATCAGGATCAGTGTAAATGAAGGAATCACGAACAGTGTGATCGATGGGATCAGGATCAGTGTGAATAAAGGGATCACGAGCAGTGTGATCGAAGGGATCACGAGCAGTGTGATCGAAGGGATCACGGTCAGTGTGATTGAAGGGATCACGAGCAGTGTGATCGAAAGGATCACGGTCAGTGTGATCGAAGGGATCACGAGCAGGGTGATCGAAGGGATCACGGTCAGTGTGATCGAAGGGATCAGGATCAGTGTGATCGAAGGGATCACGGGCAGTGTGATCGAAAGGATCAGGATCAGTGTGATCGAAGGGATCACAGTCAGTGTGATCGAAGGGATCACGAGCAGTGTGATCGAAGGGATCACGGGCAGTGTGATCGAAGGGATCACGGGCAGTGTGATCGAAGAGATCGGAGTCAGCGTGATCAAAGAGATCGGAGTCAGTGTGGTTAAAGAGATCGGAGTCAGTGTGATCGAAGGGATCAGGATCAGTGTGAATGAAGGGATCACGAGCAGTGTGATCGAAGAGATCGGAGTCAGTGTGATCAAAGGGATCACAAGCAGTGTGAATGAAGGGATCACGGGCAGTGTGATCGAAGAGATCGGAGTCAGTGTGATCAAAGGGATCACAAGCAATGTGAATGAAGGGATCACTAGCAGTGTGATCTAAGAGATCGGAGTCAGTGTGATCAAAGGGATCACGGGCAGTGTGATTGAAGGGATCACGGGCAGTGTGATCGAAGGGATTAGGATCAGTGTGATCGAAGGGGAAGGCAGGTGATTATTTTTAATTAAGTACATTTCCCCTGAAGGTCGTACCAGTACTTGGTGAATGAATGAAACAATGCCGATGTATGAGTTAGATGCAGATGAATCTTTCATGGAATCCTAGTTTGATTTTTGAGTACTTTATCTACTCCACCCGGACAGCATTTAAACCAACCCTATGGCTTTATTTCTTGTTCAAACACAAACCTAAAAACAAACAAAAAGAAAAAATGGAAAGAAATTGAATGCATTATCCACTCGTTAAAAAAATTAGGTGAATAACAAACACTTGTATCAATATCCTTTCGGATTTGATAGAACGTTAGTATAAGTCTCTGCCGTTTGTCAACCGAAATATTATGCATACTTCCCTTCACCGCCGCGCCAGAAGGTGGCGGGCGCATGAATAAAAACCCTCGGCATGATATTGCGGTGATTTACGCTGAAAGTGGCTTCGGCACGGAAGGACTGCTATATTTATAGGCGTAATGGGCCCGACAATCGCAAGTTTGATGAATTTAACTCCCCATGGCCGTAGACAAGATACTTTATAATTATAGTGTGGGTTCCCCCGGGAAGTCATGTGAGTCATGAAGTAGACTTGCCACGGTCGATCGATGGGCGTCCATGCAACGCATGCTAGCAGTTCTTACGCTCATTGAAACAATAGTACTTTGTAGTTTTGACGCCTGCTATTCAATATGCTTGAGCTGTCAACAAGTGTAAATGCATTCAGCTGTTTCAATTATTTTAAAACAAAACTGAAATGACAAAGGTGTTAAATCGCAATTTGTGTTCTATTAAAGCCGTGTCATTATCAACAAGTAGCTTCCATATTTACACCGTTAGTGCAACGAGAATATTTTTGTCTTCCACGTTAAGTGACGACGGACGACTTGTAAAAGTCTAACTGTGAATGAGACTAAAATGTTGTTACTGCTATCGCCGGCCCGCAATCCTTCGATTACAGTTTAGGGAAGACGTCATGCGCGTCTTTGATTTAGGTCTTTTTCGTTGTTATCCGTAGTGGCGATCTATCAATGAAAATCAAAGTAGTCTACTTGGGCGGTTTCGAAACTACGGATTTGCTAGGCTCAGGAATGGGCTGCGTACTCAGTAAATTTGAAAACGTGCTTTTTCCTTACCGGACTTCAAACAGGTTGAGGTGCCTAAAAAAAGCCGGAACCCATGCCTAAGCCTTGCTTTCCCAACACGGCTATTCGTTGTGTCTCGAGGCTGGCCTGCCTCGTATAAACGCACGCCTCAAAACTATGAACCCCGTTGACCTTTGCGATCTATTTTTTCACTTGAATTTACAAAAACGGAGGAAGTGCACTATGCCTTTGCCAAAACATTATGGTCGAGTTTCAAATTATTGTTTGTCACCAAAGATGGCGGTCAATGACGTCATGTGCAATCCATCTATAGGTCGCGTTTTCCGCAGTCATTTTGTTAATACTGGCCAGTGACCGAAACAGTTACAAAGTCGCAAAAACTCACCCAAGAAATGCGCCTCAAAGAATTCCCCTGGTAAGGTACTTTCTCAAAGTGCATTATAAGAAAATGTCGACGTGCGTTAGTCGAGCAACCTACGTACATTTACTTTGCAAGATCGAAGTTAACCTTGCAAAGTAAAATTCGATTTATAAGTGGACGTGTCGGTTACGACATAGTTCACGTCCGAGGATTCTAAACTTTTGTGCGCGCGAAACTCAAACTCTGTCGAACATTTCATTGCATGTCGACTACCTTCTTAGCGTGAACATCATACATCACGATATACGAAGCTCGTGACTGATGCCAGCTACCGGCATTTTGATTGCACAGATCCCCGAGCATGCATATGTGACCTTCCTGGCTGGTGTCGGTCGCTACGTTTGGTCCACGTGGTGTTTCTTCGACCCGTACTTGATAAAGAAACCCCAGTGCGACAGACGACGTTGTCGAGAAACAAAATACAGTGGATCCATTTAGAAATGAATAATCTCATATGAAGAAAACATGAAGCTAAGGAAATGCACTGATCCTAAAAAAAAATCACCAATTCCCAGAACATGTGCCAACCCTCCCAGATAACACTTCGGCGGGTCCGCCCCTCCAGCATCGCCCAATGCAAACACTTGGACGATTACAACATTATAACAAAACCCGTAACGTTACGAAATAGTAGTTTGTTTTGTGTTTCGTTCGGCCCCACTGGTCTCATCCAAGACCGCTGGGTTGGGCCGACGAGCTTGTACAAATACATCTTCAGGATGTAGTGATGCATGATGGGAACGATTGTACTTCAGTTTGTGCAACGCACACCATCAAAACATTTACACACACAATTACGATAAAGCGTGGAGCGTTTAAACCAATTTAAGAAGAATGTTGCGATCGAGCCCTATATTATAAGTGCAAGGCAAAACAATAAAGTAATTGTTTGCAATTGATTTACACACTAGAGCTACATTATTATTGGAAGTCGAATCTTTGGTAAACAGGAAGAGGTGACCGGGGGTTATTAGGTCAAAGGGAATGGTACAATGCGCATTCGTTAGCCGATCCCAGCGCCTTTGGGTTTGGTGTATTCTTGTCGTTAAAAGAGTAAAGCCAAACAATTATAGCTTTTGTAGTTTCCATATTGTCGACTTGTAAAGTAGGAGCAGCGCCCTCATCGGTCAGACAAAACCACCTTGATGTAAGATAGCCCTCACCTCCCAACTGGAGATGCCATTGAAGATAAAGAACGAATGCCCCGCCTGAAAGTTCTTCAGCGGGAAATATTAACAATTGCAGAGGCACAAATAGATGGCCTTATTAATCTATGTAATTAAAACTTGCTTGGTTTCTTCTTTCCCCCCTCGTTCATATGTTTTAAACACGGAATGGAAATGTAACAGCACGGCACCCGGGGCGACACCAGCGCGGCTTACCTGACGCTAGGCCGATAACGAAGCCAGATAAACCCGGGCGACGTGTTGACACGTTACGCTGGGGAAAAAAAACACACACACAGACGGAGAGAAAAAAAAGAGAAGAATCTCTACCGAAGGGTATATTTTACACGATAACGTGTGAGTCGGAGCGGTTGAGAGTCAGTCTTGGGAACGTCCGGGATAGCTCAGGTTTCACCACCTATGAAATAGTATCTACCAAATCATTGGATTAGTAGTTAATTGACAAAGTGTTGCGCCGTTAAATAATTGGAAAATAGGGGATGGGAAATCTGGTTAAACTGTAATTATTTCCAGACGGGATGTGAGTCGGAATTGATGTTTGGAATACTTCGTGCGGCGCATGGTAATTTAGCAAATCTAATAATCTTTTTACTTCTTTCGGGGGCAATTTTTATTCATTCATTACATTTCTTTACTCAGGGATACTGTTTTTCATTAGGGTCTTGAGTAATATTTAAAAAAATAAGCTCATAAGTCCTTTTTTTTTTTTACAATTAATAAAATTTGATGTAAGAATATTTTACTCATAACAAGCGAACGTCATTAGATTATGAAAACTTAAACGTTTTGCAAATAACTGACATCGATACTTTTACGAAGGACAATTTTTTTCAAAAATCAGCAGAATCTCTGTATTTACTAAAAACTCCTGATTCAGAAATGACTCGGATCAGAATTCACGCGGGGCCCCCGACTCATTTCTGGGTTAGACTGACCCACTGAGACCGTTACAAAAAAGAAGATATTGTTATGGATTCTGCGTCAAGTTGACGCATTTCTGCGTCATTTTGAGACAGATTCCGGGTCACACTGACCCAGAAATGGGTCAGGTCCCATGGAATCCGGAATCCGGTCAATCTTGACCCGGAATTTTTAGGACCCATTTCAAGTACCATGTCACATACGATCTTTCGATCTACATTCAATGAATAATGCTTATTTGTACACTATTTTCATACACCCTAATTTTTGGATCATTTAAGTTGAATACACGTACTTAAAGCCACTTCTTCTCCCACGAATGTCCTTAAACATGTCGTGAGCTACTCGTTTATTGATGACAAGAGCACGGGTAGTTTTAATTCCATTATCGTATGATTGTAGTGAGGTACTCATCAAACCAATAGTTTTTTTCCAAACCATTGGCCGGTGTAATTTCATTCATTTTGCTGTTGAATGATTAATATTTTCCATTTTCTTTAGAGACGGATCAGCAGTGACCTTATGTGTAATGGTGCATTTCAAAGAAGTGGAAACATATTAAATGGTCCCCTTCACAAGACTTTTTTAAAAACCGCGGCGATCCTATTTATATATTTGTATTTCTCCTCATGTTTTTTTATGCAAATTCGCTCCAAACAAGACTTAAAGCATCTCTTGGTAAGGGGCTATTTGAAGAAAACACTTAAGATGAAAGTAACCAAAGGTATGAATTGATA
>CM021528.1:18161441-18182040 GCA_010994315.2 Pisaster ochraceus
TGTCAATATATTCATTTGTGCATTTTTCGATCTCATTGGGAGCAAGGGGGGGTCTTTGTATCACATGTAAATACACCCCACATGACCCGTCTTCGACCAGCTAACAACCCGGTCATTACTACGCAGCAAAGACCAGGTCCACGCACTGTTATTCCCATTAATAAATACCTCGCATGCCACTTATTCAGTACAGCTCACAGAGTCAGTGTTTATGCCACATTCACACCCGCACGTGACCAGTCCCCGACCAATCGAAGTGCATAAACTCTCAGAGGTATTTATTAACATGCAAATGTTGAACCACTTTTACAATGATATCTAAGTAACAAAAATATACAGCCATGCTAATTATGAAACATGACAGTGGATACAAGTTGCCAGTTGGCCCGGTGCTGGCAGTAGACTATTCGACCTATTAATATTCAAAGAGAACAGCGGTCTCCAACTTGTTTATTATATGAGAACGTCACCCGCTCACCCGTGTCAACGTATCGCAGCTCCTAATTGATGAAAATGATATGATTTTGCACTTTGGCGGTGAAAGTAGGTGATGCGAATGGTATAATAGTTTGTGGTGTTTGTTGGACGGCTACGTGTAGGGTCAGACGCCGTCTGCGTGTAAATAAATAATTGTGGCGGAAAGGAGAGGTGGAACCGGCCGCGAAAGTGGCGACTGACCGGGTCGGTGTGCAACTTGAACCGGGAAGAAAGGGGTTCCGTGCCGCCCAGTTGATGGTCCGGAGCCGTTAAAAACAATAAATAGCTGAGGTGGTTTGTGTAAACAGTCGTGTGGTCCCCGGCTTCTGGAGCGTAACCACTTCAGAGCCGCTACCCACACACGTCGTTGCACTATCTACCCCCCCCCCCAATAAAAAAGGCAAAAAGAGAAAGAAAAAAGAAAAAAAGAAAGAGGCTCTGCTTGGCGTCGTCTAGGTTCCCGGAATGACTGAACTCGTGACAAGAATAAAAAAGATAGCTTTCACACCGTCCCAAAGTTTGCAGATGGAAAGCTTTATCAAGATGAGTACACTGTATATAACCACGGTTCTTGTCTGCATAACTAAGTACCCAATTCTATTTCAGCACCAACAACAACCGCTTTTCAGTTCCAAACGGTTATAGTAAATAAGTGTAAAATGACTAAACACCTGGTCGCTAACTGTGTTGTTGTATAAGGCAAATAAAGTATATTCTAACGATTCCTGGGTCAGAATTATTCCGGATTCCAGGTTTTAGGAGGCTTGATCCATGTCTGTGGGTCAACTTGATCTGGAATCTGTATCAATGTGACCCATATATTTGTTAAAATCTTGTCATTTTCCAATCGGTTTCTGGGCCACGTTGACACGGACTCTTGGTCAAATTGACCCCATAATGGACCAGACCCTTCGGACTCGGGTCAATTCTGACCCTGTAGTGTTTATGATGCAGGTGGGGGAAGTGATGTTTTCTGTAAATATTTACTTCACCAAACAACCTCCAATTCCTAAGTAAGTGTTTTCGAGACCATTGCGATGGATACCAGCCTTTCATTAACTCCCCTATCCCCCTTCACATTCCCCAGCCCGTAAAAAACAAATTAGTCCGTGGGTCCAATTGTGGTCCAGGCTCGGCGGCCTTCGAGGCACTGTTGACCCACCGAAAAAAGTGCGCTGCGGTGAGCACAGACATCACCTCCTTAGGAGCTCCCCGAACTTGCATATTTATGTGTGCAAATTAATGTTTACAATATTGCAGAATATGTCCCCAATTGTTTACTTAATATGGGGCTCCAAAAGTCAGATGAATTGTCAAATGACGCGCATCAAAACTCTCCAAGTGTGGGTTGACCGTGTATTTAACCTCTATCTTCGCTTGTAGCAAAATGTCACAGAACTATTTTAAGGTTGAAAAATGACAAAAGAGTGGGTTCGCATTGCTAGCCTGTCTTGAATGTGAAGATTGTTCCTTTGAAAGGAAGTGTATTGTTTTAAAGGGAATGTCAAGACTTAGCAATATCATAAATGCAGCTCATCGAATGGGCATAATCTTTAATCCCATTGGATCATTCCCCTTTGAATTTGCCACGAGGTGAACAAGGGGAAAATAAATGATAGCCATTCAAAAAAATGAAGAAAAATATAGAGAAGAAGGTGAAATGCATTGCGTACACTTTTGTTACTTATTGTAGTCATAGCTTTCACTTTTCTGTGAACATGTGTACGCCTATTGCCTTTAGGGATTATTCACAAATTTTATCCTATAGCTATTTTTTAACTTTCATTCCTAAACTTGTTATCATAGATCTACGCCGCAAAAGAAACACATTTAGTTTGATCCATAATGTTTACAGAGCGGAGGGAATGTTTTCTAAAAGCCAATCTTGTGAGACTGACAAGAGACAATATATTGGTCTCCCAAAATTGGAAGAAAGGCGCAAACACGCTCGCTTGACCATGCTCTACAAAAACCACGTGACATCTCTCCATCATCCCGATACCAGACTACATCAATCCAAGAACCAGAAACACACCAAGTAGCCAACAACACCACTTCTAGTCTCGGTTCCAAGACGCTCCAGTCGTGTAGTCACGAATACATGTAGATAGCACCTTGTCCCCGCTACGAGATAGTGGTTATGGTTTTTCGGGGCAACACGTATTCGTGATCTACTCATCTGGAGTGTCTTGGCACCAAGACTACATCGCTCCTTGTGACTCGACCCATCAACAGACACATATAAGCGCAGCTTCTGGCTAAAGACACTGAAATTCCTCAGACAACCAAATAACGGAATACATTTTGTCTTTGAAAGGTAAATGATTTGCCTCATTGGCAACTTGTATTTCTAAGCCACAGCCAATCATTTCGAAAATTTCCTCATATTTGTAATTGAGTGCGGTATCATCATGGAAGATACATAAAAGTCTATGATAAATGTGCCTCTCTCCCCGCAAACACAGTCTGCCAGACAGAACACGAACATCACTGAGGTCCAAAGGCGAGTAGTCCACCAACCTCAGTCTGTCCACAACAGCAACCCTGCCCCTTAATTGTTTTGTTTTGCCGCTTCCAGCTCCCATTAAAGCCCAACGATTTCAAAGAGGCACCTCCTTGAACGGTTTCAGAGACCGAATAGGAAAACAATTAACGGTTGTAACTTCACACGAGAAATAACACAACCGAGTGTGATTTAAAAAACAAAATGCAAGTTTGTTAGTCCTTGAATTGTTCTATTTCTAAACGTGCCTGACATTAGATACAGCCACCAATGGCAAACTGGTGGTACATTTTTATCTATAATGGGAGTCTCTCTGTGTTTCTATTACCCTTCTACGCCCATTTCCTTGACAGACCACCCTGGGAGAACCCGGTGGATCTGTATGCGCTGGTTTGGCCAACAATGAAAGTGACCATTGAATACTTCCTTCGAAGTCATTTATGTCTAGCCGGTGACGGCATTGATGAAACGTTGTATGTGTTGTCAGGGCGGCTTCTTCAAAGTTCCTTTTGAATCGCAAATGAGGCATGACCGACTGCCTTACAAAAAATATCCCCACCGCAAATAAAGAATAAAACGAAAGAGAAAAAGGGAAAGGAACAAGTTGAAAACAAAATAGAAAAAACCTAAATAAATTGTAGGTATGCACAAAGACTGTAACATGAATATTGTTATAGTACGGCAGGAGGTGATGGGATTGTGCTTTTGCATTTTCATTTCAAGTGAATTTTTCCCTGTTTGTTTGCGTTGATATGAACATAGACTACACAAAAAATGGCAAATATTTGATAAAACAATGAAGGAGTTATTGATTGTGGGGTCAGCTACAGTTAGGCTGTCGATGCGGAGGGTTTCAAAGGCACATGTGACAGGCATGTTTGTTTCCACTTGTATATGTTTCACAAATCTAAGCTGGACAGAATAATAGCTAAGGATGGGGACGAGCGTGGGGCGAATATTCGCTGCCACTTATGCATGTAAACTTGGGCTCCAGTCAGGAGAAGTTGTCGCCCCAGGGTAACCGCTTGCTATGCGCTGACGTTTAACGCTGCAGAGTATCCCGCCTGGGTTGGCTCTCCATCAATGTGTCCTACACACGAGGCCAATGCACTTTTACATCAAGGATGAATTGTCGCGGAAAGTTGAACGTCATCCGAAAGACCATCCGCAAAACGGTCGGGGAAGGAGGACTGTATGTGAACATACAGTCGTTGTTGGTTTTGAACCGACTGTATGAGGTAAGTTGCCGAAACCCATTTTTAAACTTCGTGATCTTGAAGACCGCCCTCTGTTGATCAGGCAGCACAACGAACCATCCGGTGATCCAATTGAACCTTTTTAATTATTGTGTAAAGTTGCACAGCTGCACAGAAATGAACAGTCCGAGGCACATTCAAGTCATTCTCTCTCAACTATAACGATGGATATGTAACTGTACATGGTTGGAACAGAATCTAGCAAGGTTTGCGTAACACCATGGTGCCAAGTTGGTATCAAAATGTCATTATTCGCAAACCTTATTCGCAAACCTTAAGTGTCCAGAAAAGACACCGTCTCTCAAAAATGTCCAAATTATTTTGTTACCACACGAGTCAAATATCACAATATTTTAAAATACAATTTTAGTATACTAGTATTTTTAAATACAATAAAAAGAAGAAGATCGGAAAACACCACAAAAACCTCAAACAAACAAACACCAATCTATTATCGGGCAGAGCTGCCAATATTTGCATCTTCAAATCAGGGCGATTTTGTACAACAGTCAAGGAGTTTTTCAGGGAAAAAAATACCAAAAATCTGGAATATTCTCACATTAATTGGTCGCCAGATCATGGAGAGAATTGCCTTAAATCACTTTCTGCAGAATCAAGGAGAGTTGGCTGCTCGAACAATAGCTTTCCACTCATACAGTATTCAAAAAGAGAGCGAATACTACATGGGTGTGTTGTGGAAATTTATTGCTACTTTCCGTTATGATATTTATGAGTATGATTTTGTATTACCGCGACGGTGAGGCGCATGCCAATAAAATAAAATCAAAATCAAATGAATTGAAGATAATAGAGTGACATGATTATGAGTGAAGGGGGTGACAGTTAATTATTGTAAATCCAGGTATTCAGTTATTCAGTTATTACCGGTAAGGCAGGGTGTATAATAACAGCCGAACGATCACAGCTTAACTGGGGTCAGAACACTACGGAGTACTCTCCCCGCTACAGTCCGGTGGGAGCGAACCTGTCACCAAGCCGGTAAATATACACGGGCCGCGCCGCTGTGTGCTCCACTCCTACGGTTTCTATCAACATCCTAATGATATTTGTCTTTGTAATCCCGCACTCCGGCGACACATCTTGCCGGGCCGGATCATCCCGTATCAGTGAAATACATATTTAATTATCTTTTCCCCCATTTGACCGTCACTTTGTGGTCCCTGACAGATGGGCCATAAAGAGCGACCAGGAACTGTAGCTTGATTGATTAATTACGACCATCAGTTCGCGATGATAGTGACTGCGCTGATCATTCAGTTTCTTCGGCTTTTTTTCTTCTTGTCTTCCATTCCCCATTCCTTCTCTCACACTATTTGACACTCCACTCCGCAGTGGTCATGGCGGGCGGTGTAAAGAGCCAAGGCGCCCCGGTACACTTTGCTCGCTTCACGGTGCGGTGCAAGCTCCCCCCGCGTCTTGGAATCTACGGCCAGCCATGCGTGGAACGACACCAATCACTTGTGCTCGCTCTCACACTCTCACTGAGAAAGAAAAACTATAGTCTGGTTTACGCGAGGGCTTTGCACTATTGCACGCATACCTTTTATTTGGTCTCATCAACAGCACCTTGACTCAATCGTTTAAACTCTTGTGTGATCCCTGTCTGTTGAGCATTATGCAGACAGCCAGGCTGTTTCTCAATCCTACCTTCAATTCTTGGGGATGTGTTTTCATGGAGGTAACAACGACGCCGGTCTCTCCCAGTACGCAACCGTCTAAAGAGAATTGAGGAAAAGGGAATCTTTGTTAATAATTAATGGCAGGAGAGCGAAATCATCTTGATCATATGGACCATGACGGTGGCATCAAGATGAGAATTATCTCAGCCTCTCTTGGAAGGCTCAGTACATACAAACATAATTCACACATGTACAGGCTTCTCTGACCGCGACGCGTGCGAACGGCCGTCCGCAAGCGGAAAGAGAGAGTAGAGAACAAGAAGGAAAAAAAGAAGAGTTGACTTGTTTGCATTGCATTGTCGTCTCGCGGGAGATGCTCATTAAATTGCTATTCGCTGTAACCAAAAACGCACCTCTGGTTACTAATCACACATTTTTATGAAGTGAAATTTAAAACTATGGACTGAGAGAAAAAGTTGCTTCGAAGAAAATACAAAGACAACAACCAAGAAAGTGGACATTTGGTCAGAGCGAGTAAGCAAATAGAAAAAAAAATCACTTTTAAAATCGATGACTTATATTATATACACACCATGCACTGACAGTGAAGTAACCGGAGTTAAACTTTGACCCCGAAAGTGCTGTTTTAATGACGGTGATGAAAAGGCACATAACAGCAAAGAACAAAACTCAAAATTTTAAAAATGTTTGGTTGGAAGAAGAAACTAAGAGAAACAAATCCTGGAGCCTTTCTGGAATGCTTTTTTTGATGAAGCATCCTATGCACTATTAACCACGGTGGACAGTGAGGGATCGGCAGCGTCCCGACCTAGTATTGTTCCCCGTCGACCACCCAGCGATTCAAGCCATAGAGGCTGTTGAGAAATAGTAATGACGACTGAAGATACATCAATAACGACGGACATTTTTCAGAGGGTATTTTTTTCTCTCACTCTCTCTACAACTACGGACAGCTCACACACCACGAACGAGCACAGGGGCTGCCGACATTTGCATCTTGCAATCAAGGACATGGTGTACAACAATCAGGAAGATATTTCGAAATTCAACACAATAGGGAACATTTTCAATAGTAGGGAAGGTTTTCAAATTTGATCATCAGAACATAGCCTAGATTGGTTTATTTTCAGGGAATTTTATGAAGAATAAGGGAGAGTTGGCAGCTCTGGCAAACCCAGCGTACAAAAACGTGTCAACATTATTCACATGCAGAATAAGAAAAAGGGATTGTGTTATTACTTGCGAATAATTTAAATATTTCAGGTAGAGTACAATTTGAGAGGACAGTGGATTCTTGTTCTTTTTTATCATAAAGTGTTTCCAGTACAGCGAGGCATGAAATAAAACAAGATCATATCCCGTATGTTGAGTTAAAAAATTGCAATTTATATGAGAATTTCTTTGCATATTTTGGTATGAGCCAAGTTTAACCATATTTTCTCAACTGTAACAATGAATTATACGGCATCAGTTAATATATATCCTTACATAACATTATTGAATCATTTTTTTATGACAAAAATGGCAGTTAAATGAGGTGTGTTGGAGTATGTGGAAATGTGTCCACGTTGGATCTTTTCCACGCCTGACACAGAACTGAACTGAACTCATATAAATGAATACAAATTCTTCTCGAGACATAAATCATGAAATATTTCGGAAGAGGTGGGGAGGGGGGGGGGGGTTGTTGTTGTTGATAAAGCAACCAATGTATAAAACATATAACCCAGCCTTATCGATTACATTTCTGGACCCGTCAAAGAACTTTTGATTTTGTTAGTTAACAAGTTTGAGAGAGTGACATCTCGTCGGCCGTGATAAGGTTGTAAAATTGTCCCTACCTGTAATGATCAAAATGGTATTAGATGAAAAATGTGTGTACATTTGAACAAAATACATAAACATTCACATATAAATGTTTATTTTAAAAATGTAAAACAATCACTTTGGAGACCACTCTTGATTAACAAACTCCATTAACAAGGAGGTCCAAAAGATACAAAACAAACTTTATGAAACCCTTAAAATAAAAAATAATGTTTTTCTTAATGCAATGTGCTATGATAACAAAATTGTTAAGACTATCTTCCAATAACCAATAATTGTTATACCTTAGCAGTGAGCGCGTACAAAATTATGATTTAAAAACATTCATACATTGTTGTAAACTCAAACAATGAAGAAAAAGGAAATGTGGCTAATACACAATCTGTAAAATGGGGATATGGTACATTAAAGAACAGAGTGTACTTTTTGTAAATACTTCAGAAATTAAAAACCATTACAAACGTACTCGGTAAAGAGTACTGGAGAGCTGTTGAGAGTATAGAACATTGTTAGAAACGAGTCCTTTGAAGTAATGTAGTTGGTAAATGGGTAATTTTTTCACCTCAAATTTTGGATCTGAAGAAAGGCTTCAGGCATGAAGCCTTTCTCAGGCATCTGAAAGCACACAAATCCAACAAGGATTTTTTTCTTTAATTATTTTCTTGCAACTAAACAAAGCGAGGATACTGGTCTTTGACAATTACCAAAAGTAAACCCTGCCTTTAAGGTCTCATGCAACCATTTCTTGATGTCTCTTCTAAATTGTCTAACTGTGTGAATCAATCAGCCTCCACATTGAATCGAGTGTTGGGAACAAAATAATGAAATCACAGCATAGGAATGCTGCGAATTAACCGTAATAATAAATTGAACGTTCTGTGAGTGGTGACTCTCTCTCTCTCTCTATTCGGTTCTCCGGATCCTGTCACATTATCGCCGTCCAACGACTCCGGAAACCCGGCATTGGAGAATGACCGATGGAGAAGGAGTCACACGGTTCAAACGGTGCGCGATCTGACACGATGCACGACGGAAAACAACATGATGTCAGCGAGAAGAAATTAAACGGAGACGGGGAAAGAAAATGATCACCACCGCTATATCACAATCTGATGATTGCTTATAACACGGTTGTGAGAAGAAAATGATCATCGCTATAATTCTGATATAAATCTTATATTGTTTAACACAGATGAGGAAGAAAATTATTTTCATTGCTATAATCATCACTATAGACGGTTAACGGGAAAATCATATTTGTTTGCAGTCGTGGGAAGAAAATGACCACCACCGCTATAACCGGCAAAAGGGAACAATCTGTAATTGCTTATAACACTGGGGAACTGAGTTTGGATTTATTTCATTTGTTAATTTCTCTTAGATCAAAAATAAACACGTTATACGAAAGGAAAGAATCGCGAAAACACAATACGCTATAACATTCTAAGGGCAGGACGCCTGATATATATTTTTTACTGGCTGGAAAATAAATATCACAAGTTAAAAGATATGTTAGGCCTAGTAGTTATGATTGTTTGATCATTTCTTGAAAAAATCCGGTGGGGTTCATCTTTAGTGAAGTCCAATAATTCCAATGCTCTTTCTACATAAATAATAATAAATCTCGATGATAAAGAGCAGCAACTCGCCTGTAAATTTTATGGCGGAAATTGAGCGAATTCCTCATAACCAATTCATCGACGTGCAAGCTCTTGTCGATACAATATCCAAGTGACGATCAATAAAAATTGATCAATATCAGCAAATTTGAAAAATCAGCACTTTGGGTAAAAACAGATCGATTATTTGTCATTAGATAAGAGTTTACCATTAGCCTTTCTGAGGTATGGTGGACACTCAGGAGTAAACTGCTTGGTTTGGATGTATCACAGACAAATTTACCTAAACCTAGTGTAGTGTCATAGTATTGTGTCCACCATATCTCAAAATGGCTTATGGAGTTTTGTTTCCTCCAAAATTGTCACAAAATGAAGGGAAAATTCTTTATGATTACGTCGATTCTTTAAGAGTTTATGTTGAGGCTTGATTTAAGGCACTGGCCAAAAAGATTTGAGTGACTAGTACGGTTTTGGATGCATGTAGTAGTGAGGTTACACTCAACACATTGACTTATTAGTACGGCTGGTGGGTGATGGGATAGTGCCTTTGATGTTATTACTATCAAGAACGGATTTTGCCACACAGTCACATTACATCATAGGAAGATATTGGGCTGTCCGCAGAGCTGCCAACTATCCCTGATTCTGCAGAACGTTCCCCATTTCAATGTTCTGATGCAATTTGAAAAATATCCCTGATTATTGAAACTGCTCCCCTGTTATGTTGAATGTGGTTTTAAATGTCTCCCTGATTGTTGTATACAATCTCCCTGATTGCAAGATGCAGGTGTTGGCAGATCAGTATAGGGACCGTCGCAGATTTGTCCTTTGAAAAAAGTAGTGTAACAAGCAACGGCAGCCATTTAGATAACTGCGACGGCCATATAGCCAAATTTCTCATGATGTCATAACCCTCATTGTGCTAAACACCATGCTTGTATCGTCAAAGGCACGATTCCCCCAATTTCCACTGTCCCACTGTATCAAAACCGATCTTCCAGAGAAATATTTTCATCTGAAACAATCCAAACCGAGGAAATAGCAATTGAAGACTCGACATTTTCTTATTTTGATTGCATCCATCAAAATAACCACAGATAGGCATGTAAGGTGTACAAAGATCTCTTGCAACCCATGTAAGCTATTTGGTGTTTTCAAAGAGAGACCACCAGTTTAAAGTTAAATTTTCATAGGAAAATATAATTGATTTACTGAACTGAAAACCAATGAAGTTTCGCACAGCAAAACCGCTGTAAAACAAAAACCAACGCTATAAAACACAAACCATCGCTGTAAAACACCACTATATGGGCCCATGTCAATGTGGCAAGCGACTGTACAGACTGTATGGGAGATGGCGGTATCATGAATCAACTGCAAACTCTTGATCCAAGACAGTGAGAGTCGTCCACAAAATACGATTTACTGGTTCTGTGGAGCGAGAACTGACAAGCAGCAACAGGCCAAGCAAAACGGCATCAAATCGGATGGCAAGACGGGGCTAGATAATGGACATGGCCCGCCTAGCCATCGATCCACCCGTCTACATTGCCTTACTGACGGGCCCGTCCGCTACGTTTCCCCCCTCGCTCCGTAGTTCTCTTCCCTTCTGAGTCTGTCAGTGACGCCTGACCAACTAACAAGACCCTAGATTTGTTCACGGTTGAAGAAAAGGAATAATTTGGAACGGAGGTTGTTCTGTGTTTATGTTTCACGCAATTTGCGCTCATGGATGAATCACTCGCGGTTTAAGTGGGATGTCAGTTTGTTTTTAAGGATGAAGGCATTTCCCCCTTTTATTTTTCTTCTCCCGTCCGTCGTTTTATTTTATTTCATAAGAGTCCAAAGAGAACGTAGAATGGTGGGGAGAAGGCGTCAAATTTACGGGCAAATGATTCAAAGTGAATGTTCAATTGAATCACCACTGGGCAGGCAGGAGCGGCAATAGAAAACGCATAAAAATCAAAGTTCCGGGTATTTAGAGAGAGATTATTACGATGTTCAGATGTTATTGCTCACAGAGGTCAATAACACACAGAGATGTGATCGCCAAAATAGGCTCAAATTCATTAACTACCTTCATCCAGTTGGAAATAAATGTAAAACAAAGGATGGGAAGTTCCACTACTTTACTCAAATCAAAACGGCACTGAGAAACAAAACATGTATTTAAAATAACTCAAATTGCTGGCTGGGAAGGGGGGGGGGTGTGTCTCACACTACCTTTCTTGTCTGGACACTTACCCCTATAAGCGCTACAATATAGGGACACGAGACGTTTCCTCGTGTACCACACTGTTATAATTGTACCGGAAGAAGGTAAAGCAGCCCCGCCTCCTGCCAACTTCCAACATGGACACCCCAGGGCATCAAATTCACGGCGCACCCAGGGTGTACCTCAACCATTTCTCCTACCGACCAAACCTCCCCCAACCCCCGGGGGTTTGCCACTTATAACAGCGGTCTTACAACAATGTCAAGCTGTATCAAGCCCCCGGCTTTCACAGTATATAGTTGCACCTTAGGCATTGTATTGAAAATCTACAACTTCAAAGACAAACTCTTGGAGTCATCTTTGAGTATTTGAAAACGATAAGTCTACGAAGGAATCCATATTTGGGATGTATGGGATTGGAGCTTTGGGGAAGGGGTGGGGGTATGACCGATTAATCCCCACTCCATTTTCAACGGCTTTACGTACCCATTCCCATCCCCGGGCCTGCACTCCTTGCCCAATTAATGTTTGCCTGAACCGTCCACACTGCTACCTTAAGGGTATCAACTGGTGTTAAAGGTAAAACATTTATTACACTGCAACAACTGGAGTGTTAGAAATGACACCATGGGTGTTGTCACATAGACACCAAGGAGAGAATCAAAATTAACATCACAGGGTGTTAAAATAACGCCGATGAAATTGTGTCAGCAGAAATTAGTGTTATTTTAACACACTATGGTGTAAACCTTGATTCTTTTTTTCGGTATCTATATATGACAACACCCATGGTGTCATTTTTAACACCTCAGCTTTTGCAGTGTACTCACAGTAAGGAGCAGAACGAATTTGCGTTTCTTCTTTACTTGGTAATTAATTGATTTATTTTGTTATAAGGGCCCTATTTTAAAGTAATATTTTGGATGAAGTTGATGTAAGGTGATGAGAACAGGTGAAACAAAATCCACAAAAACAAACTACACAACAATCCACAAGAAATTTACCTAGCTAACAGAAATAAATAAATAAATAAATAAATGATAAAAATAAAATACAACTGTAGTTATTATACAATTGTGATGTGATACATGACTGCTAAAAGTTAAACGTCAGTCTTTGTCTCTGGCAAATTTTAAGTCAACATCAAAAGTGTCAAGTTGTTACATATAATAACGAGAACGAGAAGACATTTGCACCTTGTTCATTCGAGAACAGTTTCCATTATGTATACACATTTTGTTTTCAAACTTAGCAAATGTCATTATGCACGTTGGAATGCTCCGTGTACTTGCAAAGATGCGTAAGACAATCTAAAAGTATAAAGTATAAGCTTCGGCTTGCAGTACATTTCTGTAAAAGGTCAAGAATTGTATTATCATCAAATTGTGTTTCTTTATGTATAGAATTGAATGTTTGAACAATATCCGTGTTTTGTCATTTGCAAATATGATTTCTGAAATTTGATGGAATCGCAAGTTGAGGATAGTGTCATGCAGAATTGATAACCATCAAAATGAAAATTTGAATGATTTGGTCTGAAAGCTCACTGATTATCAACTTGAAATCAGTACTTAATATCTTTCTGAGAAATAAGTCCGTCCGAAGTACTGTATAAAAAACATTTTAAAAACAGTTCCTCTCTATCCTCCAATCCTCGTTGTTTATTTCGATTGGTGGGAACCAGTGCATTATGAAAACTCCAGGGTCCCGTGGGCCTGACTATTTCGGGGTCAGCATCACCAAGAATGTATGTCAACATGGCCCAGTAAGGTGTCAAAATTACGCAAAATCCGAGTAAAAATAAAATCACATTTTAAAACCATTTCCGGGTCAGCCTGTCCCGGAAATGGGTCAGCCTGACCCAGTATCGGGTCAGCCCGACCCGGATACGGGCCAGGCCGCCTGGGATCCGGAGTCCGGGTCAATTCTGACCCTGGAGTTTTTAGAGAGTAGTGAAACTTAAAGTGGTACGTACCCACTGCCTGCCACTCATTTAAAATATGTACTTTTCAATGAAAACATTACCAAAACATATGTAAATAAATAAATACATAAGTAAATACAAATAGTTTACATTCATTCGTTATCAGAGATAATCATTAGCAATTTGTCCAATTATTTATCTCAAGTGACAACCATGCAGGGTCCAATTTCATAGAACTGCTTAAGCATAAAAAATAGCTAAGCACAGCAAAATGCTCACCAGAATATACCAGCCAAAATACCATATCACATATACAATCTGCGACTGGTAACCTGCATTTTTTGTTCAGCAGAAAATTGCTTAAAGCAGCTCTATGAGCTCGTGTCCTGTTTCGAATTTCATAGAGCTGCTTTAAACACTAAAAGTAGCTAGCACATCAGAATTATGCTTACAAGAGTAAGGTTACATGCCAAAATACCATGTCATATGTACCATCTATGACTCATGCCTTGCTCACTTTTGCTTCGCAGAAAATGGTTAAGCAATAATTTCTGCTTAAGCAGCTCTATGAAATTGAGCCCTGGTTAGCAGAAAGATAAACTGAGTATAACAAACACTAATTTCCCTCGATACGGATATCATTTTGTGCAGATATGAAATTACCAGAGCAGTGTACACGTGTAAAACCTAATACTTGATTACCAGTGCACTGTTTGTCACTGTTAGAGCTGAAGAGACGGCGTGGTGGCAAGATCCAATCACTGCATTAGGGAATACTATGTTACGTGCGATCGTTGATTGTTGCTGAATTTGGAATCCATTTCATCTAGCATTGAGAAAGGCCCCAAAATGCCCGTAGATCCAAAGGCCTAGTGGTTTGACCAGAAATGTTCATGGGGGCGGGGGCATGAAGGGTCCTCAATTGGGAGGGGGTGATCTCATTTGAGGGACAAGAGGGGGGCCCCTGCCTTGAAAACAATTTGATAATCTGAAAGCCACATACAGCATAATTTTTCAGACTAATATTTGATCTGAGAAAATGTCAAAATTTGGTGGATAGCTCTTGAATCACCATTGCTTATAAATCGATTATGCAGTCAGAATACCTCACAAAACATTACACGCTTTGCGTTGTTTTCACTCAAACCTGACCACCTAAGTTGGTGACATTTTCACAGGTTGGTGGTTGGATGGTGTGTGTTTATGGACAAATATTACAGATGGAAATAAATGTAAATCTTTATAATAAAAACAAATATGCGTTACACTTTGAAAGCCATTCAAAACTGAGGATTTCCGAGCACCTTAAATCACAAAAAAATATATCCGACCTATTGTACATAATATAATCACTATTTCGACACGGCCAGGAACCGGGTTTCGATCAAGTTAGCTGTAGTCGCATCTGTCATCCCTGTGGATTGATACAGGGTTCGATTTGCACCTTGGAACCCAGCCTCGGGTTTTCAGTCCCTTACCTAACTACGGGTTTACCCAGTTGGGGTATTCCTTTATTCTCCAAAACGGTAAATAGGGGGACACCCTTTTTAAAGCTGGGGGAGCAAAATCATAATAAATCGTGTGCACCCAAAATGTCCTCCTCCTATCAGGTTGTAAGGAAATGTATCAATAGCCGGGTAGAATATGTGGATGAACGTGACTACCTGTTTAAATCGAGGACTTCAACAAAATGTGGGGTGACAGGCATGATACTAGGCCTTGAAACAAAGTAGGACATTCTATGAGTACAATGCCTGACCTACAACATGTATAGGCTTTTGTTCAGGCTACTTCAGAACAGTTTTGCTGATTTTCCTGAGGGAAACAAAACCGGAAAATCATATTGAAACATGAAGAATACCATGCCTGGGGTGGGGCTGGTGCAACAGGACCCCCTTCCCGGCCTACCGGTCCCGTCGGCCATGATTTACAACTGAATATTTCTGTATTGTCTTCTCTCTACGGTCTCTTCGTGCCTTCCAGGTTACAATTTATTTGTCTTTGAAGACCATTTGAGATTTTGTTACCAAAACAAAACAATCACTTTGAACCCATGAAATCCGGGTTTGCTCAAATCCCGGGTTATCATAACAATTGAACTGGAATATGAAAATTTTATTTTATCATTTTTTTAAAGCTGGTTATGACGTCATGACTGTATGAAGCACAATCAGGAAATCCACATAACCACACCCTCAAAACTCCAGGGTCGATTTGACCCGGATTCCGGGTCCTAGGGAGACTGGCCCATTTCTGGGTCAAGCTGACCCGGAAACTTGTTTGAAATAACAAGGGTATTTTAGCTCAATTCTGCGTCAGTTTGACCCATTACTTGGGTCATTTTGACACAGATTCCGGCTCACACTGACCCCAAAATGGGTCAAGCCCCCTGAGACTCGGATCCGGGCTAATTCCGACCAGGGATTTTAATAGAGTGTACAGACATATTATGATATACGTTACCACTTATTTGATGGCATGACACAAATTTTCATAAAACTATAGAAACAAAAAACAGTCCAAAAATTGTGTTCATAACAATAATCTTCATCACACACACATTAACACGGACATTTTCCGTAAGTGTTCCAACGCAATTTGGCCAATAATTTCCGATCGGAAATATTGACAATTTAAATAAATTAGTCAGTCATTTAATTAGCTTCCAATATACCATGCCTTAATCAGGGCGTACAGGTTCCATCGTATGGCTTTAATTTCATACCTCCTGAACTCGACCAACTGCCATCTCTTGTTATTTTCTTAACGAAGATCATTGACTCTGCAAGAAGTCAATGCTCTTTGAGTGTTGCTACCTCTCCCCCGTCCCCTCTCCTTTTTCCGTCCAAGCGGTACTGAGCAGAGCTAGCGACTGAGCTGTTCCGATGGAGGCAGGGCAAGGGGGGATGAACTCGACGGCGTGCACTTCGCACGGTGAGGCAACGGCAGAGGTGTCAGACTAATTTTCTATCAAGAGACGGTAATTTTTGGACTTGAGTGCGCGTCATTAACTATTGCTACGTGTAACGTGATTAAAGGCCTCTCTCCGATGGGATAAGGCAAAATAATCATAATCATAATCATAATCATAATAAAGGCTGGAGTGACAGATGAAATTATGGAACAGGCATTCTACGAAAGGTGTTTTATTATGCGGTTATATAAAAAAGTTGGTTTAAATTTGTTTTGTTGACTGTTGTTCAGTCTAGCGGGAGTCTCTGACGAGATCAGGGGTGGGAGGGGCAGAAGTGGATGGAGAAGGGGTGGGGATAACGCCCCGCTACTACCCTACAAAGAACAAGCAAGTGTTTATGTGAACGTACAGTATCCCTGTCGTCTGCATGCCGGTGACGTGTATGCCAAATGCAAGCTTGTGTGAGCTAATGGTATTGAATTTAAAATCAAAAGGATTGTATCACCTTTTGGTTTGTGTAGGTCCACTTTGTCAGTAAGTAGGTGATGGGATTGTGCCTTCGATGATACAAACATGGAGCTTGGCACACAGTCAGAGTATGTCACGAGAAAATGTTTTCGCAGATTTGCCCGTAGAAAAATAATAGGTAGAGTAACAAACAACGGTCGCCATTTTGAAAATTGTGACAATTGCTTGTTATCCGAGGCATGATTTTTTTTAAAAGGACAAATCTGCGATGGCCCTGTAGCCAAATATCTTTCTCATGACACTCTGACTATGTGCCACCCTATAGAGACAATTCCTATTTTTTCCATCTGCCCAACTTATATACAACTGCTTTAGTTTGCTCTTCTAAAACAATTTCTATGGGAAATTTGGGAGAAAATAAAACCAAGCTTTCCATTTCAAATCAGCTCTTCAGCTGAATCATATCAATATTCAGCTGACAAAAAAACTACATTCAATCGTATTACAACACCCTTCTTGAAAATGTCTAAAAACATTGTGTATAACTAAGTATGGGTGTAAGATGGACCATTACCAATTATCAATTTACAAGGCCGCGTAATTTTTCTCCGTATGAAAAATGAAATACCACTAGTGTAATAACTGTTTGATTGAACCCACTAGCTGTATTCTAATTGTAGCATCCCTGTAATGTTTTTCCGGACCACCCGCCTTCCTGGCTCATCAAGCCATTCAGTTTGGGCTCTTTAAGTCGATCACACGACAGGCGCTGCGCAGCCGGGACCCAAATAATACGGTTGTCACACGATTAGAAATTATTTCATTACCGTCGCATCAGCATGCCTGGGCCGTCTGCACACCTTTTTCAATTTATGCCAAACCATTAGCTGGGTTATTGTTCACAGGTACGGGAGATTCGGCTAGCTCCCTGGCGAGTCCGATCGCGTTAACTTGTCACAATCAATTACCCGGGGCACGGTAACGAGCATCCAGCGCACCTGGACCACGGTACCCTGAGCGGGCTTCTCCGACACGCTCGGCCGGCAAGTTGATGCCTCTTCCCGCGGTGAGATCCCGGGATGTTATATTCTTTCTTCCTGTCTTCACGGGTTCTTTGTTGTCGACGGACGCGAGATCAATGCTCTTCGTATCCAAATAAAATGATTGCACAACAAGATTTCATTAATAATCTCGTATCGTCTGCCCCACGCAATCTGCTGTCACATTTTGGATTTGTGAACAATTACGATGGAAAGGTACGGCACGGACAAACTGACGCCATGTCTTGTGGACAATAAATAAGAAGGACATAAATCATAAGTCATAAAACAACATGTTTATCTGTTTTGAGTGTATGAGCAAGACAGTATATTTGTACTTTGCAGCTGGTTTATGTAATCATTGAGCGCTGGGGGGAAATATCCATTCAATCTAATTGCTTTCAAGTGACATCAGAGACTTAACATGTTCTTATTACAACAACTTCAAAAAATAAATCATAACTATGAAATAATTGTTAAACCATCAATTCTTTTCAGAACCACCCCAGCTCACAGAGAGATCATTACAAACAGCAAACCTTTAGAAAAACTGTTGCTGTGTTGTGTTTTATAGGCCCATCCTGCCCTACGAAACAGTAGCATATTATGAATATTTCCAATCACAAAATAATTTCCTTTATAAGTATATTTAATATGTGCCTTTACGTTTTTGTGTGTCTAAGAACCAAGTATTAAAGCACTATCACCACCCTTGCTCACCGGACAAACATTCCGTGAATCGTCTTAACTCCTTAGGTGTATGCAGCCCCGGCAGCCGAATCGTAACTAACCACTCACGCTAAACAATCTCTACGGCTCGCATGTACCGATTTACTCCTGGATATTGAAGAGCGTTTAAAAACAAGTGCCTCGCTCGAGGACATTCACGAGTGCCGTGTCTGGGATTCGGACCCACGCCGTGATGACTCAACCATCGGTACTGGAGTCAGTTCAGTGCACGCGACCGATCGGTCACTCGGTGTTACGAACGCATGACCAATGTCAGGCAACGCGCTGCAGATTGTCATGTGGTCGACCAATGGAATTACACATAAGTGTATAAACACCTGCAACCGGGCCCGCATAATTGTCCCTCTCTTGTCTGTACACTAATTTGTTTTGCAACAGCTCCCGTTGGTTTTGTACACACTTTCCACCTGGGGACCTTTACCCAACCGGGGACCCAATTGTCCTGTTTTGTTATAGGTTCCCGGTTAGAATGTGTATGCATGTACCTACCCACACACACAGCTCTGTGTTGCGTACACTCTGTGGACATTCCTTTGTATCATACTCTTTAACACTGTTAAAACACTGTGTGGAACTGTGGAAGTCCACAAGTCCCTACATTGTGTGGACCTCTTTTGTTTTCAGGTCCACACTTCGTATGTGACACTTAAACACGTTTGTAAGAGGTTTGAACCGAGGACACTGCTTTGTTCACCATCGTTTGGACTTAGTTTCTTTTAAGAGACGTCCAAGTGGTTTTGTACATGATAGGCAAAGCGAGGTATGTCATTTTACCGGATCCGTTTTGTTAAATTGTCCTCGGTTTGAATGCGCAGACAAGACCAAACAAACACACACAGTCAGTACTTAACTATGTTCACATAACACATCGGCCATCTTCTCGTGGCCGGTTATTTATTCTACTCTATGTCATAAAACATTCCTGATTTACAAGATGAATAATTACAAATGTTGTTGGTCATACACGTAATCAACCACCCACTTTCTTATAACTAAAAATAGATTATATGGCCGTTTCCGAATTGGCGGCTAACGGCTACGGCTACGGCTGTTGCTATGGCAGTCATATACTTCAACACATGATGATTCTGTGATCTAGCCGTAGCCGCCAATTCGGACTCGACCTATGTTTATTTCGGCCAAGTGAGAATAATGCCCAATTATAAATCGGGATCTCAAAACAGTCTTTTAAAAAAAGATTTTGTTAAGTGTCGACTACAAATTGATACATCAGTTACTGACCGAAGTTAATATGTAGCCCGCCTTGTCTGGTCCCCTGAGTACACAATGACATTTCAGTACCAGTTTAATCTGAAAGGCTGCCAGACTTTTTTTGTCTTTACAGCCTCAGTTTGGTCACATTGTTTTGTGTGTGAAAGCAAAGTAATATGGCTGCACTGGTCAACGGCTTCGGCAGTGGCTATGGCTGAGAAGTCTTATTTTTAAACGTTGTGGCTGCATCCATAGCCTTAGCCGAATTCACTTGATTCAGACGTAGCCATTAAAATAAATATCTGCATGCTGGCACTTCATCCCTCAGCGGTCTAGTAACTTGTAACCACCAATAAGACAACAAGAGAAGTGTACAAAATACTGTCGAATATGAGTAAGGTACCAGACTTATAAAGAGCGCTTTATTTTCTGCACATGAATTTCTAACCATTTTGTTTGGATTTCATGATATAAAAAAACAAACAAAAACAACAACTTGCAAAAAGGTTTATTTTATGTTCATTTTTTTTTTAAATAGTAAAGATAATATTATCAATATTTAAAATTTTCACAAAAATAATAGACTTCTTTCAGTCCCTTCTGGAAACAAATTGAAATCAACAATACTGTCGTGCTTCTTGAGGTTATAATACCGTGCATTGAAAATATGAAAAGACACATAACTCAAAAAATGAATGCAATATTTCAGTTAATCATTAGAAATTGAAAAGGT
>CM021528.1:18188579-18212396 GCA_010994315.2 Pisaster ochraceus
AAAACCGCCGGTAAACTACGACCATGCATGACAAAGGTCAAAATTATAATTTCTGTTGGAGTGATAACACAAAAAGGCAGAGAACTTGTTGGATGGTGATCTGGCACCATATTCTGGCAACAGAGTGAAATCTTTGTTTGTGATATTGTGTGTAAGATTAGAAAAACACTAATTTGGTAAACTGTTCGAAACACACATTTAATTTGATCTGAAATGCTCACTCTTTATTTATTTTAGATAATGGCTTGGCTTATGAACGCCTACATATACAGAAACTGAGTGAACATTGAGCAGACTTTCTCATTTTACGTTGTCCTAAATATTAAGAAAGCATTCCAGAATGAGAAGCATTTCGGGATTTTGCGCGGTAAGAAATCGGCCCATGAATAACTAAAGCAAATCTTCGTGAATAATTTTAAACGTTTGGGATTTTTTCCCCAGTACACATGTCTTTAAAGTTGATGATTTCTTTTTCTGTGAGACATATTTGATTGAAGGCTTGTTTGCAGAAATAATCACGTAGGCTGGAATTTCCAGGCGTGTGGTGGTGCTGCACGCTATTAAACAACAACTGCATGGACTGTGATTACACGAGGCTCAAATAACCTAATAACGATTGTCGTTGAAACTGCAGAATTTCGGTGTATATACTATCACTAAATCGTATAAAGCAATAACAATTTGTCGGATGTCGCCGGGGGCTATTGAAAACCACGAAGGGAAAAAACACTGTGATGTGAGACGACATTATTGATATAATTACATTAGGCAAGAAAGCATGTCATATATGTATTGTGTAATAATGCAGATATGATCAAACAACGGTTATTTCAATAGAAAAGGAAGTCAGGCTAACGTGTGGCGCGGACGGTTGCCTCCATGGCAAACACACGTAGGGCCAATACACTCCTAATCGACAAAAAGGGGAGGTTGATGTTACACGTAAAATGGATACGCAAACAAACTTGCGTTTTTCTCCCGCGTTTTTTCCCCTCCCTATTTCTTTCTTGCAGAAGGACAAGTCACGGCCGCCACAGCGAGTTTAATCATATTTTTCTGTGTCGTTGACGCGTGTGGACAGACAAAAGAAACACCGGGTCGGGTTGCCACTTCCACGCGGCCAACATGGACGCGTGTACCCCGGCACAAGACCGGCAGAGTACGGTGATTTGTGTAATCAGTTTTTGTTCAAGTGTAACGGACACCGCTTCTCGCGTGTCCCTTTTATATGCCGTCAAATTGGTGGTTTGTGCGGATCAATTTTGAGGCAAGACAAACGCTCGCCGTAACAGTAGCGCGGTGAATTGTGCGTACCCGTTGCTGTGCGTGTTCTTTTTTCCCTTTTTTCCCCTTTCGGAAAGGGGGGGGGGGGTGCTCTTCGCTTCAATCTGCTCGCCTAGCAATTCACACATTACGGATCCATTACCGGCCGATTCACTCCTCCAAATGAAATATAATTTCACTAATGTTCTTACGCCTCTTTATTAAATTACGCTCTCGTTGTGCGATTAACAAATAAAACACGAAAGCACTTAACGGGGAGAAGGGGGGAATCCTACACTGTTACATGTACGCTTAATTCAATACGATGGCACCGAGCAATAGCTCGCTACTTTACCATAATGTTGAAGGCTTTCGTTTGTTCTAACATGTAGGCAGCTCGCTAGGTACACAATCGTAGCACCGAGGCAGTTCGCTACACAAACATGATCGGATAGTTTCCTCGCTAAATGGACCACACCGATCGGAGATCTTTTCTTTCACTCTTTTCTCCCGTTCTGTCTCGTCCGTGCCACCCATTCCAACTAAGGCTTGCGGATGCTTCGCACGATCGTTCCCAACCTCTCTCCCTTGTTCCTTGACGATCAACTCACTGCGACGGCTTTATTGATTTTTCCGGTCTTGTGTGTTCGTGGAAATCAATGAAATCAAATACCCTGCAATTGCAACTCTACTTTGGAGCTTCATTGTGAAATTTTACGCGGAGATATTTAAACATCTCACCGATTAATAATGTTAGAAAAGCCACTGTGTAGCTTCGTTTCAGCAAATGTCAAGGTAAAAATATTGTTTCTTTTGGTCCAGTATTGCAAGACGAACAGAAAACATCATTAACCCAACTTTTGAAATCCATATTTATATCCATATATTTCAAGGTATTATTGATCCAGAACACGTCCAAATTTTGATTCATTGATTCCGGTTTATCCGACTTGGCAGTAATCATATATTTCAATATCCATTGTTTCAGAATAACGCTAATCGACGTTCTACAAGAAACTAACTCACTTTGCATTTCGTATAACGACAGTTTTTACACACACACAAAAGTTAGTGGCCTGACGTTTCGACTCTAGCAGAGTCTTTCTCGAAGGCTAAATGACAAGACTACAAACATAAACAGGTATACAGGTGTAATAAAAGCAGTCAAGTGGAAATACGTGATAGAGATGAAAGCACACAGAGAAAGCAAGGGATGGACAGAGAGGAGGATAACAAGGGGTCGGGGTTGAGGGAAGGGGCTGGTTTGACCACAGGAGTTTTTTGTAACATCTTTTGGATATTTATTTGACACGTTGTCGTGCAAATTTTCACAAGAAGTCTTGAAGGAATGGAGTAGTTGTGAAAGTTGAGACTCCCTTGATCTGTTTATTTCGGATGACATGTCATCATTTACGATAACTTATAAGTAGACTCGTAAGGGATTGCATCATGAAATGCGGGTTTGCGATTCTCCTCGATATAGAAAACTCACTTAATCTGTTGTGCTGAACTACTTTTTCTGCTCAAGCAGCTCTTTGAAATTGAGTTCAAATGAGTGAAGCATCAATGTCTTCTCAGAGTTACATTCAGGGGTGAGAGTGATTGCTGACAGAAAAGTCTAAAGCTAGGATCCAAATTTAGGAGGTATGTTGCAATGATGGCATTTCCCCATTTCGGTTAACCCTGAGGGCTTAGATTTCACAGAGCTTTTAGGCACAGTGTCCTCAGCACTAGAGAAACAGATCAAAGAGCAGGATCTCTTTACATGTGGACACAATAACGGCTTCACCAGGCTGACTTAAAAAGTCTGAATTCAGATAAAAGTCTGAAGATTCTCATTCCTGGGCAATAAATTACACATGTTCAGTGATTGCTTGTAATTGTTAATGTCCTTACATTTCTGTTGTTACTCAGAAGTACGTCACAAAAAAATCAAACCGAGCCTAACCTCTCCTTTAAACACGACTGCGCGGACGGACAGAGGGTGAACGAAGTCAAGAAGGGAGAAAAACGCGGGAGAAATGCAGCGTGGATATTTAGTTGTGCACAGGACTGGTTTCCGCCTCAGCTAAGACGGACACGTATCAGCCACGCTGTCTCTCGTCTGCATGTCACAGGTAAAATCAGGCGGACAAAAAGACTATCAATCTGGTATAGGTGCGTTGGGTACTGACATCGGAACAAAGTACGGTGTTGGTTAACTTCATGTTTTTTGTTTGCAACCTCTCAAAAATAATCATGTACACTCATTTCCTTGACTTCTAGATATAAAAAGCGATTGGCAAAAAAACCCCACCCCAAAACAAAACCACCCAAACTATTATGCGATTTGAGATTAAACTAAGAAAAAATAACTAGAAGAGCGGGATTTGAACCAACGACCTCTGGTCGTGCCCGCGCTCTACCAACTGAGCTACCTAGCCCTAAGTTGATGGACTCCCTATTTGGCAATGTCTTTGTTCGGGGTGCCAGTCAGAAGCCGTACAACCGTTTAAACGAGCTAGCTGCCGTGCACTCACAGGAATCACACCCAAGTTTCAACGATACAACCTGGGAGGCGGTAAAGAAAACCTCTTTACTGATAATGTATCTTGGGCAGGTTTGGGCAGATTTTATTCTCTTACTGACATTCATGTCTTCCCCCATTTGTTTCCATAAAAGACGAAATCACTAAAAGCCATTAACTGGATCATGATGGCGGATCGGGCATTAAATATAAATACTGGTATGAATGTAAAATGATTTGTTACGCGCACACGTCAATTATTTTCCAGCAAGAAATGAATTACGCATTTGTTTGTGCTGAAATTTTAAAATGGATCTCTGACCTACACTTTTGGTAATTCTCAGTGAAAACATTATCAATAAAAAAACAAATAAAGAGCGCTTTGATACGCCCGAAGGGTGTGATGAAGCGCTGTGTTATAAGAACCCATTATCATTATTATTATTATTTATTCTTAAGATATATTTAGTACTCAGCTTGTATTGTCATCATTGTTGTGATACAGTGGAAGCTAAATAAGCCATGGGCCACGAACTATGTAAACAAATTTCACTTTGCAATTCACCCAGATATTTCATGTGTTTACAAGTGGTTTACACGGGCCTTTCATAACACCCCCACGTTGCCCTGAATCAAGACCCGTCCCTGCATCAATACCCATGGAAGAGGAACGCAACAATGTTACCCCTTTCGCTGTGCAATCAAGATGTTTATTTAAATTAACGGAGTAAATTTCCGGATGGGGTTTATTGCTACCGAACAATCAGAGTACACGCTGCCCGTGTACTCTTTGTGTCGCGGGAAAGCCGAAACGTCAACTTTGCTTTCAAATTAAATAGCAGGGGTGTCAGATTATACAGTGACACTGAGGTCATTTCACAATTATTCCTACCCCTTCCTCAGCTTCTCAGAAGAGTAGAGCAAGGACAGGTAGAAGGGCACAGAGATGGAAATGGGTAAGAGAAGATGAATATGCCAGGTTGGTCTGAGCATGGAGGAATCTGAGCACAGGCAGAACTCTACCCCGTGGTCAGAGCATGGTCTGAGAGGGTCACTGACCAATGCCTATCTTGGCTTCCACTCCTGTGGTCTCTAGTAAGGTGTGCGGTACACCGTGTACGTGAACCCTATCTCGCTATGACTTGGGGTGGTTCCGAAATGAACCGATGGTGTGACAACTCGACGTTTCAACCAGTGTCTTCATGGGAATGTTGATCTTGAAAACGGCCAGAGTAAAGAATCAAATCTTACTCATTTCGGTGGCGGTTTTTCCCAAGCTGATAAACGATAATGGTGTCTACAATAACAAAAAGACAACCCCAAAACAACCCCAAAACAAACAAACAAACAAACAAACAAACAAACAAACAAACAAACAAACAAACAACAACAACAAACAATCAGGGTTCAACCAAAGGAGGCTTAATAAAAAGCTATCAACAAAAAACATTGATCGTGAAGTTGATAATATAAGGAAGCGTATCTTCATTGAAAGGGTTAATGACGTATGCTGTCGAACGTTTCTCCGTTTCACACAGAGACAAAGAGAATTTGAATGCGCAAAATTGAAAAACAAAATACTTGGGAAAGGGTCGGCAAGCTTCGGCACAATGCAGTAAATGAGACGCCAACAGTGATCGTTATAACAAGATCCTGGGACTGGCCGAATGCCCACTTAAAAACAAGAACTTGTTATAAGAGGACAAACAAACAAAGAAGCACAAAGCAGATTTGAGATTTGAGACTTCAGAATGCACTCTTTATAAGCAGACCATCGTTACAACAAGACAATGTATAGGCCTATGTGTTACTTTCCGTGTTGATTCGCTGTATCAGACAAAATGAACGAACCTTGCTTCGCATAATGCATGGTGAACATTTAAGTTGCCTGGAGGAAGATTTCTCCATCCTCCATGATTAAGCATGAGTTGGGTTTGCCCTTTTCTGGATCAGAGTGTGCTCTGACTACAATTGAGCAAAATCTGTGCTTCACACTCCATACGATGTGCAAAAAACATTGTTTTTTCATGGTAGGCCTATAATAGTTAAAAAAAAACATGCAATTGCAAAAAAAAGAGAAGAATAAACAGAAATGAGGAAACGAGTTCACCACTGCAGCTTCGTTCCCATGTTTAATTACATTTACTGTGTGTCACAACTTCGGGGACGTTATACGATTTTGATATTTCCAAACAATCGTCAGAAGTTACGGCCAAAGTTGTTGATGCATTGCCTTTTGCATGTGTACCTAGTTTGGGCCGCACATCAGCAATAAGATTGCAATTTTTGTAATTAGGTAGAATACCGCTGAAGAGGGTATCGACTTAACAAGTCAATGGTTCCCACTACTACTTCAAGTTTTGTTATTCCAATGTATAGAGTACAAAAACGGCATCTTAAAAGTGCTGTACATAAAGAGTACGGAGTAAGTCAACAATGGACTACACAGTAGGGTTGACTTTTTAGCTTTGCAGCGAGAGGTGCAAAGTGGCCAACGCGTGTAGGGATCGTGAATACCACCGGCAGAAAGACACGCTACTGGGCTTGGGACTTGTGGCACACGGGTCGGTAAACAACATTGGCACCGTACTCACCGGTAGCGACAAATTAAAAACCCACGTCCCTATTGATGACACCAGTTTGTATGAAGTCAAGGTAAACTGAGGCTTGGAATACAATGGAGCTAGCTCAGTCATGGGAACACCGGGTACCACAACGAGAGGAGTGAAAAACGCGAGGTTTAAAGGGCAAGGACCCCCCCCACACACACATACAACCCCCTCCAAACAAAAACACATTAATTTTTTTTTAAAACCCAACAACAACAAACAACAACCAATGAAGCCGAAGCACAAAGTTTGACCGTTTTCAAACACTCCGAGTTCGATTTAGTCAAGCTCTTCAGCACACAAAATTGCCACGCACAGAAATTCTCGCTTAGCACAAATATGATACAAACCAAAGAGTGTAATGTACATTCTTGAGTATGGCACCAATTATTATTTTTTTTTGGCCTAACAACTGAAATAATGTTTGCTAAACTGCCTCTAAAGTCGAGCTCCAGCCTCAACATTTCAAACCAGCTCTTTGAATCTCACTATAGTTTAAAGCAATAACAACAAGCTGGTCGTAGTTTGTGTTTTAAGGGTTGAATCTTTCTTTTTGCGTACCCAGGTGTTGTATTTACATTGTGCAGTTCCCACGGGATGACAAACACACCACTAATTGCAAAACTAATAGCTGTTACATATCACTAAAGGCCAACCAGGCCATCACATTAGCATAGTTGTGTTAAGTACAATGAGCTTATTACAAAGTTTACCCACCACAGCAAGGGCTTTGCTTTCTCTGGTCCAGGAGAACAAAACAGGTAAATTAATTTTAGTCATGTTTGCGATGTACACATAGTAAGGGGGGACACCCCTTGCTACTGGAAGCAGAAGGTCGGCGTAACTAATGACGTAAGGGTGTTAATAACTGGAGAGATGTGAAAAAGTGTCCACTTATTTGTGCAGAGTTATCTAGAGGTTCGTTCTACTGCCAAATCGATCGGTAGACTGCCGTTTGCATACCGAAGCCATCTCCAGTAGCTTGGGTTTTAGTTTATACAATTACCTAATTATCGCAAGTAATACTGTCTCTTACGTGTCAATCATTTTTGTCAACAAAACTTTGAATTTATTTTGTATTCTTTATCTAACGGCAACCGCAACAAGCCTAGCAGGTCATAAAAAATCATGAAGACATATCAGCCCACAGGAAGATAAAAAACAAAACCTTTAGCTTGAACAAAGTTTTCTGATGAGTTGGTTTTCGCACCCGAATTCTCTTGGCAGAAATTAAATAACACTTCTGTGAAGAGTTTGATAAAATGGTTTGCGGAACCCAAGACAACATGTTGGTGATGGACTTGACTTTCTTCTATCAGCTAGGCTAATAAGCACAACACGGCCGAGATAAGGAAATAAAATGACGATTTGACTGCACGGCCGGTTATCTGTAGTTCGTCCATGACTTATCTATCCTTAAACATTGGTATACAGCAAAACGTGTACAAGGCCTACAACCATTATACTAAACAGCTTTAACAAATTGGGATCTCCTGACGTGAAGCTAATAATGTAACATTTAACTCATATGTTACTGGGCCAGATTGGATTGCAACGACACAGCGGCCAGACCCGCTCCCCTAAATACACCCTGATATTGCTTGCAATCTCCCAACAGCATGCAAGCACGCCGTGTTCCTGCTCCATCTCTCGGCGGGGCATGCACGGCGTCACGCGCTGTTGGTGTGACGCTCGCTATCCTTGACTTTTCCCAACAGCAAATTTGCTCGCATGTCAATTAATTTTCCCCCCGGCCCATCGAACTGGCAAATTTTATGCATATATTTGTGCTTGTCATTTCCCCACGTCAAAGTAACGGCCGACTTGCCACGTATGATCGCTGTATATACTCGCCTGTACTGAGGAAATCGGGCAAATACTGAGATGGACAGAGAGAAAAATAAAGGCTGAAGAGATAGGGGAGCGAAACACGGCACTGACAACGCAAATTAATGTACGATACCATCGTCTCTAGGCCGGACGGTGTAAGAATTACTCCGGGACAGACAGAGAGAGGGGCACTGAGTTGGATTTATGTTTAACGGACAGTACCACGGGCTTTCAACTCATGTTTGTAAATTACACACTCATCTTGGCAAATAAAAAGCCTCTCTCTTCTAATAATAATCACCTACTTTGTGTCATTCACTCTTTAATGGGACAGAATTTTTTCACTTTTCATTTTGTATTGCGTCTGTTGATATTTTGCTGTAATAAATACGCTAAGGGATAAGTGATGACTTCACTAGATCGGGGGAAAAATTGAAAGTACTTGATATGGGATTTTACTTAAATACATGCCCAGAGATCTAAGTACTAGCTAACTGATTGGTTACAGTAGACTAGATAAGTGAAATGAATAATACACCGTGGATAATGATCCCCATCAACTTAATGATAAGTAACGAGCTCTTACACCCATGTTTACTGAACAATAATTGTAAATTTACTCGAAAAAGTGCATGTCCAAAAAATTTACACACTTCATTTTGCATCCGGAGTTTACGATTGAACAATTTATTATTATTTTTGGTTATTGTCTGAAGTAAGTTGGAAGGGAACATTCAATTTGGTTGTAGCATTAATGACAGCTGACTCGGACTAAAAGCTAAATATTGGCCACCATTATTCATAATCATTGGTTTTAAATGAAATAAACGTAACTGAAATTAGTCAGAGGTTTTGCCGTAAGAGTGGGATTGGTTGCCAGTCAACTTGACTTTTTGAACAACAAATAAATGAAAAGATAAAGGAAGCCTTTTGAAAGCAAAATATTGCAGACTTCCTTTGCAAAAAAGAGGAAAAAAGAAGAAGTCAAAATCCTCCATTGCCGCGAGGATATAATGGTGCCTCTGACGCACTAGATTAATTTCCTTTCGACCAAAGCGTACTCAGTCAGGGTACGCAACAAGAATGGTGTGTGCGGCATATTGGATGGGATCAAGATAAAATTAACGTTATTCAAGTGAGGCTGTAAAAAATAGTTGGATTCCTTTTTGAAACATGTATAAAGTAAAGTTATTGATACAACTAAGGGAACCTGACAAACTGATGATGTCATCCTCATTTGAGCGAGTCTGTGGCTAGACTAGTCAGTGTCTGGTGTCCGAACGTAACGTTTTAATGTCATCTTCTCACCTGTACTCTAGATTCCACGAGGTCAAGTCTCATTGCCAGCGCCTCCCGTGTGAAGATATCAGGGTAATGGCTCTCGTTGAAAGCCCTCTCAAGTTCCTCCAACTGCCAGCCATTGAAGTTAGTCCGGCTCCGGCGCCTCTTAGACCCACTGCCGTCCTTTCCGTCTCCATCTACTCGTAAAGAAGGGACACAAATAGAGCATGGGAGGGTAGAAGGGAGAAAAAAGGGGAGAAGACAGAAGAAGGGTGATTAATTGGTTTGAAACACAGCTCTTGAAAGTGTTCTTTGCTCACTCGAGGTTAAATTTCCTTCGATGGAAACCCTCGCTGATTTCGGTCAAATCTTTTTCTATCGTTTTTCTCTCTTTGGATTGGGAACGATAAGCGCTTTCTTGTTCTGTTTACACGGGGAGTTGTTTATCACTTCCATATAGCATTCCTAGGTCAATGATACTAAACGAGTGAACTTCAATCTCTAGAAATGGTTTTTCTTCTTCTTTTTGTTGTTCTTCTTTTTGTTTTGTGTGTCTGCGTGTGCGTCAGCTCCGGGTTGACATCAAGAAAATGTCTTTTCGTTTGACTGGAAGTTGACTCGGTCTTTAACGTCGATATGTCCACTGTTGCAAATGTAAGATGATTGACAAGCGCTTTCTCAATGAAATTTGAGGAGAAGTAGGCCTCAGCTCGGGTCAATAAAATACCAGCCTTTTTTCGCTGGAGATGAAAAATAAAACGGCGGCGGGAATTGTGAGTCCAAGCACCGGCTTTCAATCACAGCATCCCGGTCGGGTGTTCTCACCAACTCCTTGCTCGAGCCCTATTTCTTTTAAGCGTGTAAACCTTTTTTTTTTGGGGGGGGGGTGGAGGCGGAATTAAAAAAACACCATTGGTACAAAGTTCTCGCAAAATAAAACAAGAAAAGTGTAATGATTGCCGGGCAGCTAGACAGTGCAGATTGGAAGGGAATCTCGGCCAGTATGTTTGGGTAAACGGCCCCGGCAAACTGCGAATGACATTTCGGTGTTGAGGACAGCAACACTGACAGTGGACTGACGAAACGTCAATTGAATATCAATCCTATGGAGGAAGGCACTTAGACGAAGATGACAATGTCGCGGAAAAATATGAAGGCCTCTTCATAAAATGTGTGCGGGAAAAAAAGAAGAACCAAGAACAGTTCGTATAGGTAAAAACTATAGTGTCAAAATCACGGCTGATTTAAATGATACTGCTTTGCTCACAAATTCGCTGACAGCAAATGAACTTCTTGTGTTTCTACTTTTTGAATTTCTCTTGCTATTTCTCTACCCCTTCATCCCACACCTTGAGGGCCCGTTTTGGGCCCTATGATGATGACGTTTATACCATCAAATGATAAATAAATAGTAGGCCTATTTCAAAAGCTATTGTCAATTTTATAGAAACATTTTTTTCTTTTCTAAGCGATTGTTTAGTTAACTCAACAGTAATTTGGCAAAGCAAAAGAAAATATATATATAGGCCTAAGTAAATAAATAAATAAAAACTTAATAATACTTTAGTAGTAGGCATAAGCTAACTTGCAATGGATACTAACAATTAGAATTTCAGTTCATAAATAGCGCTTTTCACTCCAGAAGGGCGTCCCAAATCGCTCATTATTTTGTCTGCAAGTATGCACATAGCACGTGTTGAATTATGAGATTCATTTTACAAACATCTTGTAACAGTTTACAAGTTGCTGTGGCACAAACTCATTGCAGCCTACCATGCCAGAAACACCGGTGGTGAACCCCCTTCCCTTAACGACGAGTGTACTGATTTCTTATACGTGTATTACACATCAGATTTGACGAGCGGAGCGAAGAGCGACGAGTCTAAAAAAGGAAAATGTTGCACTCCGCGTATTTTAAATCCACAAAGACACCCCAAGTCTCAAATCTTTGTTTATCATTCATAACTTTACGTGAACTGTGCATATAGTATTCTTGTCGGTTAGAACTTAATTGTAAAAAAACAAAAAACAAAAACAAAACCACTAGATATGACTGCATGAACAAAAAATGGTTATAATAACTGAATGAAGCCGCCTCTTTTGTCAACGATATTTTCACTTCCATATCCCTCCTTGAAGAAAATAGAGTGTTCTAGGCCCTGGACCACGGAACCCTCATGGGTTCTCCCGGAACCCCCATGGGTTCCCCACTGTACCACTATTGAGTTTGTGTAAAATATCATCTTGTTTAGGAGACAAGCTGGCGAAAAAATAGTCTTAAAATAGGAACACGACCGGGTTGATTCGGCAAGTTACCATAACTAAGATGACGAAAGTATAATGAGGATGTCCACTGGAAATTAAACAAGCACCATGGTGTTGTTTTTACATTTCCTTGTGCAAAGAAATTGTTTTCCCGAGCAAGCAAGTCCAGAGCAATTTTTAATAATCGGCTAGAACCCTAGACGACTCCCCGTTGTTATCGTAAAGTTCCAGTTCAATTAGATGTTTAAACGGTTCCCCGAATATATAGAGCTTGTTTTTATTTTATTTTGGTCGGTAAGAGGATGACGTTTAACAATTTTGATTTGAAGTGTTAGGCAGAACACCCACAAAAACTAACGCAGGCAACCACGATGCAACGGAGACCAGTTTCGTAACTGGATCAGGTATGGGTGTATACACATTTAGTGTTACATGGATTTTGATTAAGATGAGGCGGGGTGGAAAATAAGTAGAAGGACAAATCAGTTATTTGTCTTACTTGACTAGAAATGGGTCCATTGAATTTAATTTCTACCACTGAACATAAGTCTTGGAGTGGTGTGCAGAATGGATACGGGTCTGGGCTACACGACCTAATTTCACATAATGCCTGTACGAGTGATGTGTTTGTACAGGGTGCCCTTGTGCTGATCCTCCCATTCAATTAGCATTATGTCGTGTAGCCCCGGTGGCTGCGATCGCCCAGATAGCGAATTTAAACATAAAAGCCACAATAAAAACCTTGTGCTTATATCTGACAAATCGGCTGGAAAACTAAGAAATCCACTAAAAAATTATTCCTTTGTGAAATTCTTGATAAACCTGACCAGATGAATTCCTTGGTTTCATCAACTTGCTTCCATCTTTTCTGAGAGACAGTTAAAAGTGTTATGCCGGATTGGTAAGAACGAAAACATCATTGTTTAATTTTAGTCTGAGAATTGACTCATTATGAAGTTTACTAGTAGAATCACTTTTACGGTGAAATATTTTCCTCTGAAATGAAGTCTTATTCGAGAAATCCCTATCTGCAAACCTACTAAATGCAACAGCTGATTTCGGCTGTACAACCAAAATTAAGGACAATGTTTTCACTAGGCATAATCTTTCCTGCCTAACACAACGGATAAAGCCCACATTTTCACAGGATTGTTATTTCATGTATATAATGATCCACACAAAACATGAACACTGTCCGCGACTATATTTGTCAGCTCTACCAATCCTGAATTAACTAAAATAATGTTGAAAAGAAAAACATGGCTGGCAGATTTACAGAAATTATTTTGCATAATGTTTTAGGCCTACAGGGTGACACGTTGTATCAATGCACTTTAAATTGAATGGAGTCTGGGCACTTAACCTGCAGCGTTTTTTTTTCAACTTCAAACCTCTTCGTGAACACGTGACTCAAGAACAGTCACCAAAAGAAAGAAAAAAGTAACACAGAAAAAACCTCTCTTTGAAAATTTCATTCAAAAACGGGCTCAGATTTTCAACAAAATTTACTATACCGGTAATTATGTCGTGACGCGGTTGCTGGTTCGAACATAAGTTTTCAAACGCAGTCTAAGACAACCAGAATCCAACCTCTAACATTTAATTCTCAGGGAAATCGCAGCAATAATGGATACTCCCCATGGAGATGACATGGTTTAAGAAATGAAATAAACGTCCCAGTTGTCCAAGTAATAATTGTTCATTTGCCAAGAGCATCAAAAATAGGCACACCTTTTCAAGTTCATTAGAGAAAATGCTATGTGATTAGAAGTCAACAATCTTGTTTCCCTAAATTTGACACCGCCATTTATATGTACTTGAGCGTTAAAAGCCCCCATAAACACATCAATTTGTAGCAGTCAAAGTGTACAATTAAAATATAATATTATGTTATTGAAATTTTATGAGCAATATGCTTGTCCTGCTGAACCCACACTTCCTATTGGCTGAAGTGCTATCTTGCTATTTGCATATTCTTGAGAGAACTTGCGGTAAACAAAGTTTTAATGCATTCCTTTGAAAACTAGTTCTTTGTTTTCTATTGTTCATTTCCTATCAGAAAAGGGAGCAAACACACAACAAAGAACGTTAACTTACTTTGTTTTCAGTGACGATTGTTTTAATTTTAAAACCTACCAAAGTGCTTAAGTAACACTCTCGCAAGAGATAAGACCACAATACAGTCAGTTCACTGATTGCCTGAGCATAAACTAAGTCTGATAGGGGGCCTCGCTATTTTTCCCTCACAACCTCGGTTTGGTTACGCTGTTTTGAATGCAACAAAAGGCCAAGATGGCCTGCACGTTTGGTCAAGATCTCTTGTCATGATTCAGTTGAGAGTGAAATTGACCTTGGAGACTGCAACAATCTGACCCACACTGGAATACCTATCACGCCATTTCTTCAGGTTAAACAATGCCGTAAATATCGCTCAAATCCTTGACACAATAATTGATTCCGTTTGCCAGCAAGCCAGCGATGGATTTCTTTGTTGTAACGATTAACCAATTAACTCTCAGGGTAATTATAATGATTTTGGGCAGGGAGCCAACAATTCTCGATACTCCCTAAAATAAGGTAAGAGAAACAAGAAGTGAAATGCATTACAAGGCGAACTATTAAATTAACTCTTATTTCCTGCCATGGAAGTTGATGGACATTCTTATGGATTGACAATGACAAAAATTCACTACGAAATATGGCAAGGACAATATATCATTTTGCTAGCTGGCTATATGGGGGCATTTCCTTTAAAGGCAGGGGATACTTTTGGTAATTGTCTAAGACACGTATCCTCACTTGGTGTATCCCAACATATGCATAAAATAACACATGTGAAAATTTGGCTCAATTGGTTATCAAAGTTGCAAGAAGACAATGAAATCAGAAAGGCTTCATGCCTTCATATTACCTCTTTTTTTCTCTAAAACTACATTACTTCAAAGGGGTCGTTTCTAAACAATGTTGTATACTATCAACAGCTCTCAGTGCTCTTTACTACGTACGTTTTTCTGGTCATTATAAACTTGTGGAGTAATTATCAAAAGTACACCCAGGCTTTAAGCAGTTTTTGTAATTCTCTTTGTATAAGACAGTACAAATTTAGGTATTTTTATATACAGCCCTTTCAAACCTATGTCTAGGCGCTTTAAGAAAATATGGTATTATTATTATTACACAGAAACCCATGAAAGGTAAATTGGGACGGACAAACAGACAGTTTCAAAGATCATTGGTATAGACAGGATCCCCGTGGCAGTGGAGTCGAGAGTTCTGGACGGGACGGAAAAATCAACAACCATGATTAATTTTTTTTTTATTAAGTCGTGTACTTCAGATAAACTGGAGGAAGTAGATCGTTCTCTTTTATGACATTCGTGAAACGATAAATAAAATATTGAGCTATAAGCTCTAACGGTGTTTCAGATATGTATTCTGATACTTAGAAAATTGTATAAGGTTATAATTTGCCGAGTTATAGTCGGGTATTTGTTATAATGTAGGATAGCATGATTGGACACGAGTGATTTATCCACTAAATGAATATTAGATGAAGCCTTAAATTAATTTGTGTATTAATACAAGGCAGACTTTTACGTTCATCTTGGAACACCGAGCGTCCAGCAATTCCTTATCCGTAGTCCGAGATTTGTACCCAATTTAAAAATGACTTTTGACACTAATCTCTTTTAACAAGAAAACATATGTTTGTTTGCCGGAAGCACTTGGGGGGCGTTTTCCCCACGGACCTTTCAACTAAAGAGGGAGATTGGGGAAAAAGTTAATGTAAGTTTAATTTCGATACCTGTGGTGCATAATGAAAACGTCTTCGAGTTGAGTCGAAATGAATGGCATTATTCAAGTTGAAACTTGTCTGTACCTGGCACCCCTCGACTAACACATCAAACCAATTAAAGTTACAGCATAAATGAAAATATAACAGATCTACATGTTATTAACTATTTCATTTGGGAAAAATCCGTTAACCGTTGGTCGAAAACACAGGGGTCATTTTGCGTCAATCCAACACATGCTCACGCAAGTAAAACTCATTTTCCAAAAATCTGTCCAATATTTCTTGAGCTTGTAATTTTATTTATTGGGCATTCGGTGTAAGATCAACCATTACATTCTGTCAGTAGTTCCGGCGATGCGTTTATGACGACGCAAGAGCCTTCACAAAAAAAGTTACTAAAAATGTTACCTCAGCAGTTCACGCTGATATCTTAATAGGTCAGAGCAATTATTGGTTTGTTCGTAACACAACAATCTGTCAGCGACGAAACTAGGGTAAATTTTTAGGGGGCATAAGAGGGTGCACTTCTGGCTAGTCAAAACTGTAGTTTTCGTTAACATCTTTCTAAAACAAGCTTGTTTCATTGTGATGTCAATAACCTTTTAGTATAAGATAATCCGACTTCAAATGGGGACGGGATCTATGACCCGAATTTGGTGTCAAACATACCCTGAAATGAGTCAAACTGACGCACATTAAGTCAATAACCCCATTGCTTTACCAGTTTTGGGGTCAGCCTGAGCCAGAAATGGGTCAGACCACCTGGGAACCGAAATCTGGGTCAATTCTGACCTGGGAGTTTTAGAGTTTAAATGGTAGGTATTATGATACCATGCGGTGGTAGCTGTCTGATGAGTGTTTATTCCCCTAAAAAAATTAAAACAAATAAATAAATACATACATAAATAACTGAATAAATAAATAAACTATCTTTTAATAAAACAAATATAATAATAATAGTCTTCTCAATAATCCATTTTACAACTTTGGGATCTGAGACCTGGCAAGAAGACATCTAGTCTACAATCTGATTACACTTTGACCAGTGACGATCAGAACTATTGATACTGTCAAACAATAGCAACCTACAAAACGGACTCGGCATCAGAGACGAGTCGTTGTCACTGCCACGTCCACCAGCGACAAAAGCCCCCCATCAACGCCCCCTGCCGACCGCACAACTCCCGTTGGTTTGATGAATGTAACGCCATATGGCCTACCCACCGCTACTTAAGAATTACACGAGATGTCCTGCCAAGACCAACGGCGGTTGATCTGGTTGGACCATGCAGAAGGTTTGTCGGTCAATTCAAAGAGAAATGTGAATGTTCTAGGTCGGGTTCAATCTAATACGTCATTCTATTATAACACAGTTAATGCAACCGATAATTATGATTCATAAAAGGCACCAGTCTACTTTCATCCTAGCCTCAGTTTAGTCTCTTTATAGTCGATACTTCCATTTATCTAACACTGCATCAGTCGGCACTACCCCAATCGGTGACTTTACAAAAGTTGATACTACCATGTTCAACGACACACCATCTGTCCATACAACCCTAATCGGTGACTACACAGTTGTTAGTCGATGATATCAAAATCGTTAACATTACATCTCTTGATAAGGTACTACCATGGTAACCTAATCGTTGCTTACATCGGTCGATATCACCCAAAACTAATGACTACGTCAGTCGATACTACCCTAATCGTTGCTAACAGCAGTCGATACTACCCTAAACCATCGACTACATTAGTTGATACTACCCTAATCGTTGACTACATCAGTCGATACTACCCTAATATTTGACTATATCTATCGATACACCTAACCAATGACCACATCAGTCGATACTTCCCTAATCGGTGACTTTATATCAGTTTTAAACCTCATCAACAACAATATTTTCGTTCTTGTGAATTCGGATACAAGGGAAAAGCTAGAAGGGAAAAATTACTTACAAACACATGGACAATCGTATACACGTCCACTTAATAGATACATGTTCACGTGTGACGCCCCCAAAAGAATATTAAGATAAAAAGGAAAATAAAAATAAATAAATAAGTTTTAAAAAATAAAAGAAATACATAAAAAAAATAAATAAAAAAAATAAAATAAATAAACGAATAAATGAATAAATAAATAAATAAATAAATAAATAAATAAGCAAATAAATAAATAAACAAATTATTTTTTGTTTTCATATTTAGTTTGGGCTTTCTTTGTATGCAAACTATTAGAATTACCAATTGACAATCACAAGGCCAGTTCACAAATGAAACTGAGCAAATAAATATTCTTTTTTAAAGTCAAGGTGAACACAAGGTCAAAGATTGAACCTCGACTCAGCAGAGTCAGCAAGACGAGGTTTTTCGTTCGCGGTCTATCAACGAAGCGTTCAACACATTTCGATGGCTCGAAACAGTGCGCTCAGTTGCCTACAATACAATCAAGATAGTGCCGAATTTTTGTTTTGTAAAATTTGTGGCCAATATACTTTGATGAGTTGTTGCAGGTTGGGAATAAAACTCTGAGATGTCAGTGAAAAAGGATAGGGTAAGAAAGTTGATCAACACAACTGCAAAATCATCGAATATTCAACAATCTTCCGGCGTGGTGAGATTGATGTAGAGAAATGATACCAACTTGGTTCATGGTGTAATTCATGTTAGTGATCGATAATGCGGTTGATGAGTAGATCACTCTACATTTCTGTTTAATGTAGAACTTAAATAGGCCCTAGGAAACATATCTGGTATGCTGAGTTGTGAAAAAAATACAAATAAGAATAATAAGGCTGAAATTAAACTTCAAACACATTGGGAAAATCCAATGGTGCTGAAGGTGTTTAGTTTATGCTAATTAGAATCATTTTGCCAATTACAGAACCGTGTTCGCGTGATAATTGTTTTTGCAGATAGTTAACAAGGTACAAGGTTGTCTCACACGAATCATGTGCTATGGTTTGTGACGATGCCTCTTCAACCGGTACAGTGGGGCGCCACCACCCTCGTTTTTTCCTTCTCTCTCGTCATGGGGGAAAAGGTTGGGGAAGGTGTAGGAGTCATACAAAACAAGTGTTTGGTTGTTTTCATCTTCTAAAAATGTTCCGGACGTGCGCTTCAAAAGTTCCATCCCTTATTTCCAATCGGGTGAGAGGGATAGGTTCATTGTGCGGGTGGCTTGAAATGGGATACTTTGTGAAATAATCTTCAATAATTGCCATTTCTCTCCACTCCTCAAGCATTCCGTGTTCAAATTCTTTGTCAACCCTTTCACTCGGGGACTGTTTCTCGTTGGATATTCTTTTTAATGACCAAATAATTCACGATATAACCCAATTCAATCAACGGAAACTGATAACTAAATTGGTAGTTCCCACACATACTCCATCTTTCAACATTGTATTTCAAGGTTACTTCATTTGCAATTTAGATAAATGACTTCATATTTTAACACATGGGTTTATTTGAATGCAAACAAAAGGGGTGGGGGGGGGGGGCAAAAGAGACAACACACAAGGGGGCACTGAAGAACCTATTATCCTATTATACGACCCCCAGTGATGATATCTCCATTGTAATGGGAGGCTGCCCTGGATGTCCTTCAAACAATTTTGACAGCTCATCGGAGCAAAACTTTACACAAAGCGAGAATAATGGTCATGATTTAGTATTAATCAGTCGAGTTAATTGCCACCCAGCCCGCGGCTTCCCAACCCCAGTGGAAGAGCCACTCCAAGGTCGACCCATTACGGGGGGCAGACGATAGCGATGTCCCCAAAAACATTTTGGCGGATAATTATTTTTGACACTTTGGGGGAGGCTGTCACGGGCAGCTGGTACGGGCGTGAGAACTGCGCACAGTAGCTTGAACTACACTCGGAATCGGCCATTAGTTCCAATTAATGAGGCAAACAAAATGAGATTTAATTGGCATAGCCGTGGTCATGGGTAGCTGTTTTGCTCACTGTGGTGACTGGTAATTCATCTTGAGACTTTCCCTTTCACTTATTGTTCACCACTTCCTGGTAATTTATCTGTGGCGAGGGGAAGGGGGTGGGGGTGATTAAGTAGGTCTGAACAACATCACTGCCCGGTGTTTATCTAGAGTGCTTGAAATACCATTATCATGCTGCCACCATATTGGTCATGTTCCCTGTATCCAATAAGAGTAATAAATGCTAATATCATTTTTTTTAAATATGGAACCCCATTATTCTTTTCCTTCAAGTCTCGGTTTGGCTACAATGATTTGGATTGGAGAAAAATCAAGATGACGACAACATGATAAAGGTGCAGCCATGGCAGGAGAAGTGAGCGCGGTACACCCTACTGAAAAATAACTGCCTGATTGTGCACACTGACTTATACTAACCAATATCCTCCGCTTTTTGAGCAACCATATCGCAGATGGGTTGCTAGTAAATTTAAACTAAGATGATCAACGTGTGGGGGACAGCATGGCATTAAGTTAATGTGGAAGAAACAACAGCGCCTTGCTGGAGCGGACAATGGAGGCGACGACTGTCAGGCACAGGGGTCGGGAACGAGCGTGTTGGCCAGCTGACGGGGAGGCGTGACTAGATAGCTAGATAAGCCGGGTAAAGATAATTAGCTCTTCCACCAAATTCACAGGTTCAACCTCTTGACTTCAGCACGCTACACATTATCGAGGTTTCGAATAGCTAACATTTATGAATTATTTTGTTTAATTCCCCACCTGATTTATTTGGAGCCAATGTTGAAAGCATGACAAAAATTCCGGATCGTGACTTGCATTGGTGAATAATAATATTGCGAGAAATCAAACAACAACTTCCATTTTCTTCAATTCAATACAAACTTCTCTGGTTCCCTTTTCGAGACCAGGGTTTCGGCTTGGGCATCGGCTTACACTCCCGCCTGCCTTTTTGAAGTTTCGTGCCAAAAGCTTACGTTTCTCAACATAACCTAAGGAGTCTGTGCCCTGAGCCAAAACCCAAACCACGGTTTCGAAAACGCCCTAAATAAATTGTAGCAGACCTACTAATCGCATACCAGAGTATTTTTCCCATTTTCGGGTACTCTGCAAATTTACCCGCACTCTATTCATTACCGTGAGGGTCTATAACGAAAGTTATGAATAAGTCATTAGTCTCTTGCAAAGAAAGCTTTCTGACATCATCCCAAGGCATACATAATTAATCAAATCCACTTAATAATTCATGAACCAGGCCACCGTGCTAATCGCTGGAACATCGTGCCTATAACAACCGAGGGGACTCGCTACCAATGCCACAGAAACAAGAAGCATTATTGAAATAAATTATGCAAAAAGTACAATAAACGCCTGCATAAAACAGCAGTATAAGTGATTAAAACACCCAATCAGACGTGCCTATAATTTACTCTAATTAGCTCTCATTGTTGCCCTTCCTTCTAATTGTTTCTTTACTTATTCTAGTTGTGTGTTTATGAGTACTGGTGAAGCTCTTTTGTTTTTTCAGAAAAGCTCCAGAACCGCATTTCGTTAAACATGTCATAAAGACAGCACGGGATTTCTAGACTCGACATACGCTTGGAATGCCCCATTGAAAATACAGATGAAATAGCATGCAATTATTCCTGACGTATCTGTTTATGCTAAAACTTTAAAAGACTTCGAACATAAGCCCAAATCATGTTTTTCGTCATATTAATTAAAGTAAACATCATTAATCCTCAGCGCATTGCACTCGTTGGGGGGGGGGGGGGTCATCTTGTTCCATTTCCCTTCGAAAATCTTTCCTAACTTAGCCTACAATTTTCCCCCGACTATTAGTTGCACTCTTTGTCTATTTAAAACTAGTGGATCAGAATTCTTCCATCCGACCCCTAAGTTATCAGAGGAGACATTATTAGCTGTCTTTAAAATTCGCCCATTATGTTTTTATGGTTTTGATGCAGGTTTACTGCGACTGTGCTGGGTCTATTATTTTTGTCTAGGTTTTTATATATTTTTTGTACATTATCTGAAATTTTCTGTTAAGTTTATTTATATACATTTTTTAAACTGTTAAAATGTTCCTGTAGTTGCTCAAATTGTAAATTTTCTTGTGATCGTGGGTTGTGATAAGAATGAATGGAGGTGTGAACTCCATAGAGAAAGAAATAAAACAACCAAATAACATAAATGGTGATGTGACACACGTAACAACCCATTCCAACATGAATAACTTGATTTTCCCCCCATTTGTACAATAAAGTTGATTGCCGCACTCAAAATAACGCAGTAGTTGGGCAGACAGGGGGATATTTGTGGAAATTGTGCCATTCATGATACAAGCACGGAATTTGTCATGAGAAAGATGTTTGGCTATAAGACCACCGCAACTTTTAATTTAAAAAGTATTATTTTAAGGATACCAACAATCTTTTTAAATTCTCAAAATGTCTGCCATTGCTAGTTATTCTATCAGTATTTGTTTCAAAGGACAAATCTGCGAGGACCCTATAGCTTAATATCATTCTTATGACATACTCTGACTGTGTGGCAAATTCCTTGCGTGTGTCATCAAAGGTACAATCCCATCACCCACCTGCCGTATAATCATACAGACTCCCAGCAAAAACGTTGAACAGTCCTCCATCAACGATGCCGGGAAGTTCAACAGTTGCAATCAATAAATAATGAGCGTGTGTATTATTTAGATCAAAAATAAATGTAAACTATCTTTAATGTATAATGGTAGGCGACTACGAGATTATTAGCCGTAAATTACCTTGCGATAGAGAGGAGCTATTTTTCTATTAAACGCAGACATACCTGTTCCCAAGTTGCACGTTGGTGACTGGTATATATATTTATTAATAAGTGGGATCTGATATCACCTTTTAACAGATGTGTTCTAAAATGCACTTTCCAAACGACCCTGAATGGCTATTAGGAAATGCAATTAACAGATAACCCCCCTCAATTCAGTAATTTTCAGTCATTTAGAGTTATATTATTTATTCATTTTCTTGGCCTTGCGGGAATGGTGGAAACCAAGTTTTTCTTAGTACAACTCGAGGACGGTCCATGGAAAAGAATGAAACAAAACTAATGAAACAAAATAATGTAAATTTGGGAAATGAATACCTCGACTCGATTAAAATATTTACAAACTGTTGATGTATACCTTTTAATGAAATAGATATCAACTCAGCTTGTTATGGGCTGGTTTATGATGTTGACGCACGTGCCCGAACACCACGTACACAGCAAACGAGCAAAAAAGAAGACAACCTAGTAATGCATGCAATGAGGTTAAACATGTTTGTTTACATATGACCAAATCCTCCTCGGGTTCATAATATGCAAAACAGAATGAGAAAGCGAGAGAAGAAAAAAAAACCCCACATGAGCAAAGAGATCCACTTTTTGGAAGATTGAATATATAATTTTCATGCTTGCATTTGATACAATGCACGGTGTTAGTTTTTTGGGGGGTGTTGTATCTTGGCTTGTTAGTCACGTAACAGTGACAAGGGAGATCTAGCGGCTAAGCCACGGTTGAGCCGGCCGGGCGCGAGGGTATCAAATCAAACTCCGGCTGATCCCAAGGTATGATATTACATGAGTAACCCTAAACGTAGAGTTAAGGTTTATTTAGTCACATTATATTGATATAAGTTATGTTCGCAGGATTAAAGGGCCGTCGTGGGAATTTTCTTTTTTTGTTTCAAAGTGGAAGGTGCAATCATTGTTTTGAAGAATCTTAAATCTTAGGATTTTGAGAAAAGACTGCAGATCGTAAATGATTTTATATTTATAATTGTTATCATAAGTATTAGTATTGCAATTTTTGGTAGAGAAACCAAGGATGCCTCATAAGTGAACCTAATCACTGTATCTCGCAAGCCTGAGGTAACCTGTAAACAAGGGTGCTTACACTCCCACAATAAAGTGTTCTGGTATGAACTTCATAATCAGTAAGCTTTCAGACTAAAATTAAACTCTGATGTTTTTATCCTAATACCAATCCTGTATCATACCTTTAAATCAAGGAGGCTTTTGAAAATGTGTTATTTGACATTGCGTATACGCCCTGTGAAACTGCGTACACTGCATGTACGCACCCAATGAAACTGCGTATAATGCATATACGCACTGCGTATACGCTTTGCGTATACGCACTGTAAAACAGTATAACATTTTCCTATTTGATACAAATTTACAATCTGGAAGATTGTATTTCAAATAAGAAAGACAATAGATAGGTTGCAATATGACGTAAGTCGGCCATCTTTACGGGCAATTT
>CM021528.1:18213396-18228050 GCA_010994315.2 Pisaster ochraceus
CCGTTTTACCTCTAAGATGGCGGCTGGATGACGTCAATGCATAAGGTCTATTGGACACGCAAGAATCATTATTACTGTCAGTAGACAGTAAACAAAGAGGGAAGTTTTGAACTTGGCTGATATTTGCATCATTAGTATACGCTTTTACGGTTAGTTGTAGGTTTTTTCCCCTCGCTTCCCTCATATCAAAATCACAATGCCAGCCTAATTAGTCCTCCTTGTATGATACAGTCTCTATTGAATGACCATGCTAGTCATCCTTATCGACCCTGGAAAACTATGAAATAAATTCATAAAGTCTGGTGCAACATTCTGTAAAATATCAATAAAAAATGGAGGAAACGGCCGTGGTAACTTGACGACTATGTGCGCGTAATTACGTGTTGATTGTTTTCCCCCCGTTTTATTTAGTTCTTGTAACACATGCACAAACATTCAAAACGGGTAACCAAAGCAATGTCGATTCCTGATTGAAGTGTGCTTGGTACCTTGGATTCAGGATAAAACCCCATGGTAACACGTCACGTGACCCCCTCCCCCCGTACGTCATTTATTCACATCTTCATTTCTAATTTATAGAGGAAATTAAAAAAATAGCTTTCAGGCAATAAATTGAGTCGAATATAGAATACTGACAAATTGGTTCCCTCATAACAAAGGGACAAACATTTGTAGATTCTTTGCTTTTTTGTGCTGTTTAACCGTCAACTAAACAAATAATTCTTTGAACAATATAATACAATACAATAGTGTAATAAATCCCTTAAAAATATCCAACGGCAGTTATTTGTTCTGAAAACAGAGTTTTGAAATAACTAATAAATTTGAAACAAGAATATTTTGCTGCACCAAAAAATCACTTGACTCGACAAATTCGGTTAATATAAAAAAATAAATTAAAAAAACCCACCAATGACCCCAAAACAAACCATCAAGATTGTAGAAAATCTTTGATTCGACCACGAGACATAAACAATTAACAGATCAAGTCAATCAATTTCTCACTAGTTAATCAATTTACATAATGTAGAATGCAGGAGTTGCATGTGGATTGAATACCAATACCTAATGTACACAATTTGCTGTTGATAAGTCTCTCTGTACGCAAGTAATACTTAGTAAGATTGATAAAATATGAATGTTTATTCAAGAAGGGGCTCCTTGGGCAAATTCAGTTTTGCGATGCACTCAAATTAAAAGTCTCTAACTTCACGTTCAAATAGTGTAAAATGCCACTCTGTTTGATATGCGAACTTTGTCAAAATCCACAACGCCCAAATGACGTCACATTTGAAATGTATGGGGTTGTACAGGAAATTGTTTAGTTCATTCCTGAGTTTGGTGATAGTCAATCAAAACAGCATTGAAGTTGACCTTTTGACTGACGCAAAGATTCCTCTTTGTTGTGTACAGACCCATTTGCTGTTGATATCCAATGACATCATGTTTCAAATATCGCTCACTGAAAGAGTTAACAAATAAAATGCCATTTCACACGGTTTTAACGTAAGGTTAGAGACTTGTATTATATTTTCCCACTTTGATAACGACTGAATTCCTTTGAAAAAAATGAGTGCATCACGAAACTCAATTTGACTTCGGACCCCCTCTTTAATTCTTTTGCCAGAAAGTAAAATAAATAAATAAATAAATAAAAAAGAGGGCAGAAATTCTTAGGCACAATTGGACTAAGAATAACAAATACAAACTATTGGTTTGTTGTTGTTGTTGTTGTTTTTTTTTTTTGGGGGGGGTGGGGGTGATTGTTTCTATATCCTTAGGTACTTTAAATTTTAACACCCACTGTGACAACCAGAAAACATGTTTTCATTATCATCATTCGCTTAACTTCTCTTCTTTTTAAAACATCGGGAAGTGTAAAACTAGTTTTTTCTTTTTCATCCCAATTATCACAGATAATCCAAGAAGACAACATAACTATCTTGAGTTTGGACAAACAAGGGGGTTAATGTTTGTTACCCAAGCGTACGAAAGGGAGGGAGCAACGACCAGTAACGCGCCGACATTAAAATAGAAAATGAGGCGGGAAGCGAAACAATCAAATGGCCAGAGGATAGACAAGGAGCTCTTTGTTTAGTATCCGTATGTAAGACGACTGTAGCGGGCGTAGGATGATTTACCCGCCGTAGGGCGGCGCAATAAACTGAGGCGGCCGACGCCGAGCATTCGACCTCATCCCCGTGAAGTAAATCTTAAATGATAAATTTACCTGACATCCTCGCACCGTCTGTAAATCCAATTGCTTTTTAACAAGCTATGGTGTTAAAAGGAAGTTTGAAAATTCAATTCTATTGTTCCATTGTTCGTTACTATTTTGTCCTTTTGTCTTTTTCTTCTTACTTCAACACAATCCAATAGTTCTTTTGGGCTCGTGTGATTTTGTTCTAATCATTGCAGGGAAATGAAACCCGATGATTAAATGCAAACGGACGGGGCTCTCAACTTTCCCTCACTCAGTCTTCTAAATTGGATACTTGATGATTCTTGGGACTTCCTCATAGTGACAGAGCAGGAGATTTTTCCCTCCTTCATGCATTTTCATCATCGGGGTCTGAATGGCTTTATGTCCCCCGGCCCGTCCCCTCGGGTGACCGTGCGCTACACGGGACACAATCTCCCTGGAATATATGCATCGAGCTCTCGTTGTTCTGGAGCGCTCGGAACACAGGCTACAGGGCGAGTGAGGAGACCGAGACAGAATGCCAGAGGGGGGAGTTCAAAGCCGGGGTCCCTACTGACGACATATGGTTGCATCCACCCGGAGTAATGCTTTACCTCCCAAAATGTCAGACTTTTATACTTAACACATACACATACAAGTAGCAAGCGGCTTTAAGGATCGCGGCCGACCATCAACGGGCATGCATTTATTTTGTAGAAAACCCACGAAGACAAACTCGCTGTGTGGAGTTGTAGCTGCTATGCACAAGTGCTCAGCCCATTGCGGTATTGCGTCGACGGCAGCGGAAAATGCCATCTCCCCCGCGGCAAAAGTAAACAAATTGTATCAGAAAGCTACAGATTTGGTTCAATTAATATGACAATTCCTTCCCTTCGTCATTGCTGCGCTGACGGTGCTAGGCGAGGGCTTCTCCAACAGACCTCGGGGCACATTTTTCTATTAATTTCCGGGGAAACAAGTCTTCGGTTTGTCCTTTCATTCCCCTTGTATCTCTGTAGTCTCTCTACACTGACGGCCGGGCTTTGTACGCATCGTAACACAGGACCCATCTCATCGCAATGTTATAGCTCCCTGCACCTCGCGGGCTTAAAGTTGGTTAAAAACAGCCATCCTGATCGTCGCAACGCTAGACGGTTGCAATTAGCTGGGGCTGTCAGCCAAGTTCTCCCTCAAATTCTCACCGCATGAAGTCATCACACGAGTATTGAGATGGACTCCGTTTTATTTTTGTCTCGTCCACCCACCCCCCCCCCGCCTTCCAAACCTCAGCTGTGGTGTGGCGATTGGTAAAAAAGGCTGTAATTTGAGATGGACTTTGGAAACAAAAGGTGTCCATCGGGATTACTGTTACGCACGCGGTTTATACACAATGATTGTTACGGGTCTTGTTGTTTCCATCAGCAGGAATAAGTTACGTACCAATGACTGTCGGCTCGCTGGTAACACAGCGAGGCACACACACGCTGTGCAATTCCCCCATCTCTCACAAGAAGCCTCAATAACGTATGAAGACACTCAAATCGCGATTCGAGAGCCGATTTAGTGGAGTGGCCCAACTACATTCACTCCAATTCAATTAAAGTTTCCCCGCATCTAAGCAGTGTGTAATGACAGCCTAATGAGACATGGTTAGCCGTACTAAAAACACCCGGTCCCCTCATGGGATTTAAAAAACGCATGATATAACTGGTTATGAGGGGTGGGTTTCATAATTCTATTGAAGTGGATACATCATTGGGGTTTTAAACTGCAATGTTATTCCCATCCTCTAGTTGTCACTAAACGCACCAACCCATTAAGCAGTACAAATTCCATCAAATTCGGTAGTCATTTTTAAACAATGAAATGTTTGTCATGTTGCGTACACGCTCATCAATTTGGGGTGATTTAGGGTGGGTCTCTAAAGCCCACTTTCTGTACACTGGCTGATTGCCATTTGCAAGTCTTTATCTAGAGTACTGGTACTGGTAACAACTTTCAAATCATGCAGCATTTAGATTGAAACCAATCAGTTTTTGTTTCAATAAAGACCAATATTTGTCTTTCAAAAGCACACCAGATATTGAAATTATTCCAGCTGATGTCTGTAGAACGACACAACTGTATGGGATTTGTTTCAATTTTAACTATTTGAAGGGACCAAATAAATATGGTTATACATTTTACTGTTCTGATGACGAATCTACACTCTCCATCAAAAAGCTTCTCCAATTGTCATTTTGAATCAACCTGAATCCTGAATCAAGACAATAATCTTGCATTATTAGTACGCAGTTTCGACAATGAAAGAGAGCATCAACATAGTACATTGCACTCTTTAAACCGAAAGCCTGCGAGGAGAGGGCGATGGCGAGATTCACAACCATTTTAGTCGTAGGAGGAAAACCACAAAGGAAAGATCCCACGTAATCCGGTTAGGATTAAAAATGTTGAAAGTATGTATTTATATATAAATCCACAGGCTGCGGGCCGAGGCAAGATTCAGACCAATGTACGCTCAGATGCAATACAGGGACAATTTACTCCTTGGCTAAATATAGCCAGATCTGCATGTGTGCACTCATGAGTGGGTTTTCGCAAACGCCGTGTTGAACTCATCATGCAATGAACTCCAGGTTCTCATAAGTAAACGTCAAAATATTACTTCTTTGGACAATTTTCAAATATGGATTTTCAATATTTCTATTACATTATTGTCATGTATTATATTATTATTGTATATTTCTGATTATGAAACAAAGGGTGCTTCATAAGTGAAGCTAATCACTGTAGCTCGCAAGCCTGAGGAAACTTGCAGTGCAAACAAGAATGCTTGCTGCGTAAACCAGAAAGACTGAAGTTAACCCCCTTTATACCGTTCCACAATAAGTGTTCTTGGTTCTTTTACGTGCACTACCAAAAGTACAAGGGACCCACGGCTTAATGTTTCATCCAAAGGACAAAGCACAATATTGCTTTACTATAATAGTTAAGTGTCACAACCGGGACTCGAACCCATACTCTGTTGATCAGAAATACCAGAGCTTGAGTCTGGTGCTCTCAACTGCTCACGAGGATTTCACTGCATTTTTCTTTTTTTTTTACAAGTATATGACAATTTCAAGGGTCTGTGACGCTAACTAAGTTTCAGAGAATACCCCATAAACATATTTTTATACTATCATAACAGTGTGTGTGTTTGAGCTTTGAAGTAAATAAAGTGTTTCAAATACTAAAAAATCATTCTCAAAATGTCAAAGACAATCCTGTCTATGTTAATCCCTAAAAATATCAGAGACATGGGTCATTAAATAGGGCTGGCTTAAACCACCCCCTTGCTAACGCCACAGAAGACAATCGAATTAAGGAATCACTCTAATACAATGCGCACCGCCTTAGAATGGGATTGAGGCAATTTCGCCTCCAGAGAGGGGGGATTACTGACGGGCAGAGTCCTGAGTCACACGAAATTACATCATCATTTTCGGGGTCGACGAGGACCACCTTAGATCAGACAGCGAGAGTATTTATAAAGTTTATAAAAATGTGCGTGTTTGCATGAGTAATATAAAGAAATAGCATTTAAACGCAATGCTTCAAAAAATATTGATCATAAACTGCAGTTTTGTCCGAGATCTTGATCTATTAAAACCCACTTTAAAACGGTACACGTCTTTAAAAAAATTACAGGACAAATAAAACACTGTTTTTTCTCGCACAATATTAAATTATACGCGTTCTTCTCAATTGTTTTACGCTGTCCACAGTGCTGTCACAAAAAAGTTCTAAAGACATAAATTATTCATCAAGAACTGTACTGTACCGGCGTTTAAATTTGATTGTTGCTTAGGTTTGTGAAGATTACCGTCTTCATTTTTGATTTTTGTTGTTGCAATTTTCCTCTTATTTAGGGGATTCAAGTTCTTACAAATTTGCAAAGCAACATGAGTTTTTGAAAACCAATCCCTTCCTTGGTTTGTAATTTATGTATAGAATTACAGCGAAAGTGATACTCTTTTGAACTGTGTTAAAAAATATTGCAACTTTACAAACAGGAACTGAACAGAACAACCCCGACTGTTCTTAACTTTTGTGGCCGCAAAAGTATGTTATTTTTTAATTCAAAATGCATCAAACTTCAAGATGTCAAAGCCAATGCAAGCATGAATGATCCGTGATTGAGCTTAGCCAACTATAAATCAACATTGCATGGACGATAAAAATGGCTCGTAAATTTTCGTCGATCAAGGGGAAATTTGAGTGGATAAAATATGGCAGCTTATGTATATTTGAACATTATGTTGTGACGAAGTATGCATTTTATTGTAGTCCTCAAACAATTGTATGGTTAAACATGAACCTTGAATTTGAGAGATTTACAAGAGTGATCGTGTAGATCTAATCTCACGCGTGTGTCACTCGGCTCCAAGAACAATTGATTTGTAAAAGTTGGTTTGAAAAATACCTTCGATGAAGTGTCGACATTTTGTTCTGTTTACCATGATTTGGTGAAACATTGTAAATGTGACGTGTCTGCTTAACCTTGTTATTATTTATCTATCATGACATGGTACTTTATTCAACACAGACTTTTAGGTAAGACGTAAGATTTGAAAAAAGCAGAGAGGACTCGAAACAACATCGTTGTTTCGACTCGTCGAGTGGGATTGAAACTTGGCATGCTATTTGTGAACTGATTTGAGCAAAACTAATAACAGGCCTATCATTGAAGTGAATTCAGTGAGGAAAAATTGACAAGCATACGCGCTCTCTAAAATAGTGATACAAATTGTTCAGAAAGAATGAGAACTTCTGTCTAGAATAATTATTCAAAAAAGTACATACCTAACATGGAGTCTCCACTCGGGCTGGCTTTTGCTTTGGACATGCTGGATCCGCACGAGGACGACACATCGCTGAGCTGCGAGCTTTTGCCCAGGAATCCGTCCGGTGAAAAGGGTCCAGACGACGCCGACGACACGGGCAGACTGAAGTCAAAGGCACGGGAGGCATGGAACCCGAGCCCCGGCGAGCCGAAGGCGTAAAGTCCGAGCGGACCGAAGTTGTGGGGGAACTGTCCCCCGACAATAGATGTATCCATACGGGTATTATACTAGGGTTTGGACGTCCGCTTCCAAAGTGACGAGGGATCTGTGAATACTTAACAAGCCCTGTACCAAGAGCTTATATCATCTAGATAGACCCAAGTGAGTCTCGGTTGAAATGCAATTTATTTTATTCGACCAGTGAGGATGACGTTTCAGGGAGAATCCACGACACATCAACCTGAATGTGATGCACTATAATTGCAATAGCAATCGGGTTGCTTATTTTGGTTATCAATAAGCCACTGTCTCTCTCAATGTACCTCTTTACCCCCCTTCTCTATGTATGCAGGCTTGCTCACAACCCCCTTGACAAACACACGGATACAAAACTGCTTGCTGGTCTGCGGTGGGTCCTTGCTTGCTTTTGTTAAGGGTTTAATCGCCTGGCTGATTGAAACGTACCGCGGTGACTGCACAGTTATACGCAGAAGCCGTTGATTTGTCGCCCCGTGTGTACGTAGGAGATGGCGAGCATGGAGTAAACGTACACACACGCACGAGGACTGTTTAGCGGTGATGTGGTTAGAGCGCCGCCGCGGTTTCCTCCTAGAAGAGGGAAGTGACATCAAACGATGGCCAGCCAATGAACCTCGAGGGGGGCGGCTCAATGCGCACGTCAACGGTGGGGTGTTAAGGCATAGCTACACGATGCCGTTCCCTGAGCTCCTGGGGATGGACACCACCCTTCAGCCCGCAGAGAATGTAGCAAAACAGTGACTAGTTTTAGGGACAGACTTGCTTGGGAGGTATTTATTGATCCCCACGACGTGCCAGTCAATTTCACCAATTAATCCTTTGATGCGTTTACTCATTAATATTAACTCTTTGCCCATGAAAGTGAAATGTTCTAATTATCCAGAAGTGTCATTTTAATGTATGTTTCACTGATGAAGCCTACCGCTGACCAAACCCAGAAGTACATAGTCCAGATTTAATTGCAGTATTGAATGTTTAGTGTCCAACATAATTGACTACAGTTACGAACATTATCTACAATAAATCAACATACTATTCCCAGTGTTGTAGTGGCACGTGCCATTTCTCGTTGAATAAATTATGACAAAATGATATAAAGTCACGTGTCACCTTACCTCAGTTAAACTCCAATTAAAAGACACATCGTCGATCGATCCATTCACTTGAAGCTAATATGTTGGTCCGAGCTCGGGGTATACAGTACGCTTCGAAGAAATAGCAATAAGTACCGGTACTGCAAATAATGATACGCAAATACATTAAATGCATACATTATAACGCATATGCACTCTTCCCTCCAAGTCTACGATATAAATGCATTGACGCCATTTTAGAAAGAACAACACAAGTGACAAAATCACCAGTACGGAAAAAATACTGTTAGAATTTACCTTTTTGTTTGTTTGACGTCACGAGCCGTCAGAAAGCTCTGTGACCCGTTGCACAGTTTGACCACTGGAGCTGCGCAGGTGTATTAATCACGAAACGCTCAGTACACGGGTCAAAGGGCACACCGTCTTGAAGGGTCCCACGATTTTTTCACGCGAAGTGAAGAAATTTACCCTTGCTTTTGAGTGATTCTGGATGGGTATTTCGCAACAATGGCCTTCCCCTTCCCTCTGTATTTTTCACTGAGCTCCGACAGTTTGAAGTATGCCGGCCAAACAAAATTGCCTTAAAATCATCTCGGAACTGTACTCAAAGTACAGAGAACTATGTGTTGAAGAGTTCAACGTTAACGAGAATGTATAAATTTTTTGCCTGAATTTAGTGCATAAACTCATCAGGGGAGTTGCTTCTCCCCAGTTGACTTCATGTTTCAGGGAAACCAAACAGATAACGAAATGGAGAGGTTTATTTATTTAGTGTTGGCAATAAAAACCATTATATTCAGAATTAGCGATTAATCTAAAGTTGGATTAAAGACAAAGTAACAGGTTGGTAATCATCGAGAACGACAAATTCAGAAGTTTCGAAATGAACGCTCATTTATGACAAAGTACTAGTGTTGTAGTCAAGTATATTTCACTGGGCGAGTAGTACTCGAGTACGAGTGCTTGGGCCATGTACGGGTACAAGATTGTCCAAGTACCGAGTATTCTGGTATCGACCAGCCAAGTTATACCAAGCACTTGGATCCCCAAGTACAACTATGAGTATACTTTATGAAGAAAAGTACTGCAAAGTCAGGTATAAACACATTATTATCTTTTAGACTGATTTCGAGGCGATGATGTGTGCACTTTAGGATAGCAATCTTTAAAGCGTAAATAAATCAAAGACAACTTCACTGCTACTATTTTCAGCACTTTTTCCTCTCTTCTTGTACAGCAAATTTACACTGCAAAAAAATGTGGTGTTAACATTGACACCATGGGTGGTGTCACATAAAGATACCCCAAAAAGAATAGAAATTTACACAGTTTAAAAAAGTCTAATTACTGCCAAAACAATAACACTGGTGTTATTTTTTTAACAGCCTATGGTGTTAATTTTGACTCTCTCTTAGGTATCTATATGTGACAACACCTGTGGTGTCAATCAACATTCTAGTTTTTGTAGTGCATTACTTGACGCAAGAGAATTTAGACAACTGTGTTTTTAAGATTTTTAAGATCGAGTCCGAGTTCATTTTCGGTCAAGTATCGAGTATGACTTCGTGTAGGCCTACAAACTACTAATTTTGTTCAGTCGAGTATCGAGTATGGACTTTTTAGTACGCGCATCTTTGCCAGCTGACGAGTACTAAGCCCGGAATTTCATCTTAGAGAGGACGAGGCCATTTCAACCCTGCAAATTACACTTCCATTACAAAATCTTATTGTGGGGATGGGAAGGGCCACCAAGGCCAGGACCAGGGCAACAGAGGCCATAGCCTCCGTCTTTCCAGGCATGGAGTGCGAGTACGAGTACATGTACCATCAAAACGGAACTCAATTAGTACTCAAGTACGAGTACTACAACACTGTAAAGTTCTACCAGTGGCAATCTCCAGTATACTTTTCATCTAAAGTTCTCTCAAAATTGAAGAAATAGCATTTGAAGGCCTTAAATCATGATTTTTGTATTGCCGCAATGAAAATAACCACGTCCGTACGAAAGTACACAAACATCCCAGCAAAACAAAAATCCGCTTTAGCTGTCTCTATTTGCTTTTGTTGTTTTCTCACTAAAAGTGCAGTGCCTACTCAGTTATTGAGAGCCAAAAGGATGGAGTATTAGTCTTCCACAAGCAAACAAACAAACACACCAAACATACAGACAAATAAACTAACACACAAACAAGCACCACGACAAACAAATAAAAACACTTACCCATCGCGCACATATATGCACAATACTTGTCAACTTGTTTTGATCATCATGAAAATACAAAGTTCAGCAAAAGTTTTCATAACTTGAGTCACGTAACGGACAATTAAACCTTTCCCCCCAAAAATCACACCAAACCATAACACCTTTTCTCAAAGTCATAAACAAGACATATCTTCGCAGGTTTCGTTGAAGCTTAGAGAATAAAAAAACCCTCCTCTTCTCATTCAAGGACACCTTGAACGATCACGATCAAAACCATATTCAATTTCATCTTTAAATATAAATGCATTATTTAAGTGATTCATAGTTTCGGTGATTTCGTCGAATACGTTTATTCTGGGGATTAGAGGCAGACGAAGCAAATTTGACCAGGTTTTTACCCAGCGTCCGTCGCTAAGCTCCCAAGATTAAATTTCGGTACGAAGCTCCATCATTGGTTTTAACGAGAGCCATACTATTGCATTTTTGTGTCCTTCTTTTTTTTAATACTTATTTATTTATTTTACTTTTCCCCTAAAGATTTTAAATAGGCCGTGCTTTTTGCAGCAGTATCGGTTTTAAGTGCCGACAACCCGTCCACTAGGGACGTCCTGCGCCGAGGAGACTATGCATTTTTATATAGCACCCTAAGCCCTGCATAATATACAACCTCCAATTTGCATTCAAACGAAAGTACAGGAGAGAGACGTTTATCTTCAAAAAGGAAATATCATTTTAGGACACCTTGGAAAAAGTTATTGGTATTCTTCCAGGCTTGAAATAATTTTCTAAAGACCTTAAGCCTAAGTACTTTTACAAAAATAATATTTTTTTGCAAAAGCCAATCATCAAATCAAATGGAAAATTGTAATCTCCCTCGTATAAAAGTTTCCACTTATCAGAGTTTACGGTGTGAATACACTTAAATTGAGAATTTGACTTAATTTTATGTTTTCATTGGGCGAGCTCCAAGACTTTTTATTAGCATGGCCATTATGACGGAACTAGGGCTAGTATAAAGTGCGTTTTACCCCCTCGAATGTTTTTTGTTTGTTTCCCCAATGTACCTAATACCTTGAAATCTAAAAGTGGAAGCAGACAAAGCTTTGTTTAATGCAATTAGGTAGTAATTGAAAGTATTCATTTTGGGCTTAAACAAAGATGTTGATCCCTCGGATTAGCCTAAGGGAATTACGCTGAAATCAGTAAATCTCCATCATTGTTATTTTGGTTATCACAATATCAAATTTGAGCCATGTTGTTTTGTTCAAATCTTAAGGCCGACTAAGGCCTATTATGCTTGAAAAATGAATTATTAAACTTTATTTATACTGCATTTATATTCATATTGATAAGCAAATGTGTTACAAATAACCCGTGTCAATCAAAAAGGATATTCAGATTGATAACATTCCACTTGATTAATATTAAAACTAACTCCAAGTTATACGTCAAAGGGACTGTGTAGCAATTCTCTTGGGAAAGATAATATTATTCTGTTTATTTTGGAGAAAAATTACCATGGGCAAACAAATTATTCATTTCGTAATGAAATTTGATAAGCTTTTGGATTTTTGTTATGAAGCTGATTTTAAAATGTCTCACACCTGTCAGAAAAAAAAATATAAAAAAATTAATGAGTAAACAAATTTTCGAAGTGGTGGAATAATTATAACAGAATTGATTGGTAACTGTCCCAACTTTTGACGAACATAACACGGGCAATAATCCGTGATAATTATCAATATGACGTAATAAGCCCAAACATCGCCCACACTGAGATCAATAGAGACCTATCTTTGGCTGAGAGTTGTGCGTGGCGTGTACTCGCGTGCTTGTTTCCATTGTTTGACCTCAGCAATGGCGGCCAATGCAAGGGAGTATGCCGACCCGCTTCATGTGACGTCATCGCCACAATAAATTGTGGTGAGCCATTTTTTGGAGTCAAGTTGATTCTAGGCGACTTGTGCGCATGTACACATCTTATCATATGTTAATCAATTTGACTGACACAATGTCAGATCATGGGTTGACAGTAGCCGCATATGACTTCAGTGCAAGGGGTCAGCACTGTTTATTTACAACCAAATTTCGAGACTGGTAAGGATACAAAAGGAATCTTTCAGCTCATCAATAAATTCATAAAGTACAAGTCCTCGAGAATTCCACCTGAAATATCGACAACATCAAGAAAATAGTATTGTGATATAGCCAATCGTATCTAATAGTATCTGATGTAGTACAATCGTATCTGCATGAAGTCAATTAGCCTTTTGAGATACGGTGGTCACCCGAGGGGTGCACTGTTTGGTTTGGGTACAGATTCACCCAAACTTAATAGTGCCATTACGGTGTCCACTCTGTCTCTAAACTGCTTATGCGGACCTTTTGTAAAAGTGACGTCACGGGTTACGTGGGCTGCATGGTCCACTGTTTGAATCTCCGAGATTGTTCATATAGGGCTAATGATTAATTTAGTGTAAACAATATTCTCCATTATTTGAAGTGAGATATAATAAAATAATAATAAGACAAAAACATAAATAAAAGTCAGTGCCTATATGAACCTTCCCAATGTTAGTAAAAGCTTATCACACTAAGTGCATTTCAATTACGAGCGTATTACTCCTGCACAAATTGTTGCTATATTAATCTCTTCCATCAAGCACTGTGCACCCGACTCCGAACGGGAGTTTTTTTTAATTAATGCGAAAATATTTGATATTGATCAAACTTAAAATCCAAACACATCCTCAAGGCCACAAAGGTTTCAAGCATTCGTTTCTTTTTCATAAAACGACGATCAACAGATTGTCTTAATGCATTCAATTAGCGCCCTAATTGGCGTTTATGAATTTAATAAACGTGGTGTTAATGGTTTGCAATCACTTCATTTCAGCAAGGTTATTACAAGATGATAAATCGATGAAGCTTGTCTTCTTGCCCCACCCCCCCCCACACACCGGCATAGATCGGGTGAGGCTGGTAGGGTGGGTGGGGAAGGGCCACGGGTGCCACTCTTATATGATAAGGGGTGCTAAATCGACCAAGTCTTTTGGCGTTTTCTTTATAACACAGTGGTTGTTGGCTAGGGTTGTTTAAAAAGCATTATGCCGGATTGCTTAGTAAAATTTTGTTGTTAACTCTGCAAAAACCCGGGATGTTAACATTGACACCATGAGTGTTGTTACAAATAGATGTGAACACAATTTAGAACATCGGGTTGTAAAATAACACAACCTTTTTCCAGCGCAACTCCGTTGGTGTTATTTTAATACCCAATGGTGTATCTATATATGACCACAACCATGGCGTAATTTTTAACACCCCAATTTTTGCAGTGTAATTTGAGTCTGAAAGCTTACTGACTATGACTAGAGTAATTTTTCTGTGAAATATTTCCCTCTGAAAAACGCAACAGCTGATTTCGGTTGTTGCAACCTCAGATTAAGGGCAATTATGTTTTACATGCTTAAAATTTCGCATGTTTTTTCACCTTATTTTCTCCTGACTCGCACAACGCAAGCCCAAACTTTCACGGGTTTGTTATTTCATGTACATGGTTGATCACGCAAGACATGAACACTGTCTGTGACCATATTGCCACCTCAAACAATCCTATATAATACCTTCAAATATTTAAAAAGATAATAATATTCAAAGATAAAGTGAAGGATGGGGCACCGCCATCAAACCTTGCCCAGGCGAACCATAAACCCTTGCTACGCCACTTCCTACCTCCCCTTCACCCTTCTCGTCTCAAAGAACAAGTCACATAAATCACTCCGCTCTTGTACTTTTTCCTCGGCTTAAAGATGGCGTAAACATGAATACAATCTAGAATTTTTATAGGCAAGCTGTTAATGCAAACGTACAGGTAAGTGATTTAAAGTGACCAAAAAGCAAGTGGATTTTTGAGAGCACCCAAGTATGCGAAGCGAGGATAGATTGTGCTAACCAGAAACGAGTAACGAGCCGTAACATCACATAATAGTGGCATGTTTGCGACTGGCTCCCTGCTAATTTTCGCTCAACATTAAAAGTGTCTTGAGCAGTATTGTAAGGGCAGTGGCGTTTTATTTGCCATTTTAATT
>CM021528.1:18228154-18248329 GCA_010994315.2 Pisaster ochraceus
CCCCCCCCCCCCCCCCAACACACACACACACAAACTTCAAAAGTTTGACAAACTACAAGTTTAGAAGTTTTAAGTATCAGCCGCGGCTGGTTGGCTATTTCGCTTGATCCATGTAAAAAGAAATAGTACTCTTCTAAATAACAGTACAAAAGGGAACAGTTAAAATGTAGTGAGGAAATATCAGGTTTTGTCTTGTTTATTTTATTTTTATTTTTTTATTTTGTGCGGGCGCATTGGGGTGTTTGTTTGTTTGTTTGTTTGTTTATACATTAATATCGGTGATGGATTTCTATTTTTTAAAGTGTTCTTTGATCTTCTCACAGAAATCTCACGAGTGGTGCTAGCTTGCTTTAAAGGGTATATTGCTGGCTGACTGCATGTTTCCAGATAACACCGAGTCTGCTGAACCCTTAATAAACTTTTCATTAAGGAAACGCACCGAGACGTGCCTAGATGATGTGCCAGGTTTGTATTGGGGCAAGGAAAGGCTAGTTAAGGTGTACAACAAGACGCGGGGGTATTCTCGCCTGTTTAAGCCTTTGAAGAGTGAAAAAAACGATACATGTATATTCAATGCTGTCCTCCTGTCGATTGAATTAACAACTCATGGGTCTTCATGGAGCATCTTTGTTGATGGGAGGACGTGCTAGAAAGGGTAGATTTTCCTCGATATCAAACAAAATCTCATCTGGCTTCGCTGCAATTGAGTTTTGTTGAACTGTTTGTTGATAGTCATTTCTCTGTCACGCTCACAGGTAAATAGAAATACTTGTTTAAAAGAATAATAAGAAGAAGAACTTCTAGATGTGTGCTGATGTATGATAAACTAATATTTAATTTGACTTAATGAGTTCCTTGTAAGGATTATTTATATTAACGTCAAGTGTTTTGTGAATATTTTTTGTTTTCATATGAGTCGTTTTTTGTTATCAGGAATTGTCACAAATAAATTGTAATACCCTTATGATGCTACTCCTATTACGAACGAAAAAAACATTCATCAGATAATTGGATACGATTAGTGTTCAAGTTAATGATTCCAAAAGGACCAAGAACAAGAACAAGAACAAGAACAAGAACAAGAACAAGAACAAGAACAAGAACAAGAACAAGAACAAGAACAAGAACAAGAACAAGAAGAAAAAGAAGGACAACATCAACAACAACAACAACAACAAGAATAAAATAAATTACAACAATAAAGGCAACAACAGCAACAACGACAGCAAAAACAACGACAACAACGACGACGACGATGACGACAACAACAACAACAACAATACCAACAACAACGACATCACCAACAATGGTAACAGCAGCAGCAACATTGACAAAGGTGTAACTTGAACTTGGAATTTTTAGTCTGAATTGCTAACCTACACTCTCCCCCAAACCAGGATTGCCGTAATTCAGTCAGGAGCTCTGACGGGCTCACTGGCGAAAGAATACAAAGATGATTGACGTCACGTTCACCAGACTAAAAATAGCTCGTCGCGATGCACTTATCGGGATTCAATATGGCTGCCGGGCGACAAGGGTAGATCGTACACTGTGTATGTGCTTACACTTTCATCAATGTATGGTGTAACTATGATTGTTCTTAATAACTATTAATAAATTAATAAAGGAACGACTCGTACTATTTGTGTCAAAGTTGTGCCGCCAAAAATATTCTTTATGACGTATTGATGTAAGAAAATCAGGAACGACCATAAACAACCTCCCGCCCCAAACATGCAAAAACTGCGGTGTTAAAATTGACACTATGGGTATTGTCACAAAGATACCGAAGAGAGATTCTAAATTTAACATCATGGGATGGGGTGAAATAACACCAATGTAATTGTTTTGACGTAAATTAAATTAGTTTTAAATTAACACCCTATGGTGTAAATGTTGATTCTTTTGGGGGTATCTATTATGTGACAACACCCATAGTGTAAATTTTAACACTTCACTAAGATGAGACGGTGTACATAATTTTGTTGTATTTACGGTGTTTTTTATGAAAAAAAAAGAGAACGGAAATGATTTTTTTTATTATAATAAAAAAAGATTAAAGAGAGAAAAAAATATATATGTCGTTTCATACCTTTAAAATGTCTTCCTGATATTGTTGTAGGTACAAATTTGCTACGAAAAACGATAGCAATTTACTGAAAGATTTATTTGTGTTTAAAAAAACATGTTTTTGAGAGCATCCTGAGTACTGTATGATCCATCGGAGCTGTCATTACTAAAACAAAAATGAAAAACAAGTACCTTTAGCCCAACGTGGCCGTAAGGTGCAATGTCAAACGCTATTGAGGAAAAGTTGTAACGCGGCCACCTCGTCATTCTAAAAAAATCATGTTCGTACAATAGGCATACGCAAGCCATGACGTCAGTGTGTGATGATTATTATAATCATCCGTCCATATAAAGGTCATTCAACTTTTCCAAGACATCGATGTATCACATTTCCTTTGGGTGTATGAAAATAATGACGCTGTACCAAACATGATGATGGGCTAGCTTGGTGTGTCGAGTTCGTTCATGAACTGATGGTTGCAACTAAAAGTCAACACTGATCATGTTTTCAAGAAGGTGGGAGGATTACGATGAATGAATCTAACGATAAAAGCAATGCCTAATTGAAGACAGCTTGAAGCAATTCTAGAATTTCGAATATCCTCAAAGGGCTCGCCTGGAAATATTTCTTTCTAAATTTATGAAACATTCTATTAAAACTTAAAACAGTTCTATATATATATTTTTTTTTCTAATTGTCTTCAGTGATCTCTTTCTTGTGTCCGAGTGTAAAGAAAACAAAAAATAACAAAACATTTACATGGAATCCAAAGAAACATGTTTACATGTTTACCGATGCGGATAGTGAATTGAAGCACAGACGACAATAATGTAAACAATAGTAATAGTAATAACAAGAACGCAACAGCAACAACAAAAACATACGATAAGAACAACAATAAAAGCAACAAAAAATCAACAACAGAACAACAACAACAACAACACCAACAACACCAACAACACCAACAAAAACAACCACAACCACAACAACAACAAAAACAACAACAACAACATTAACAACAACAATAACAACAACAACAACAGCAACGACAACAAGTAAACAAACAACTTTACACAAAAAAAACACACACAGGAAAATCGACAAAACAATATTTAAGACAAAACAATATGTGAAAAGTACTCATCATCTTTGGCTCGTTGATACGTCACCCGCCGATGAGAGACGATTATATTCATAAATTAATAAATAGTATTTGTTCGAAATTAGATGGTTTTACGATTAGGCAAGCAACAACGTTAATAATTCGAGTTACATTAGTGTTTGGTCTTGTCCAGATGAAGCAGAAAAACACACATACAATTGTCTTGTTAATTAATGGCATGTATTGCTAAACTGTGGGGAAATCTTGAAACATGGTCCATAGTTTGGGTTACGGTTTTAAAGCATAACTTTTTAATAATATACATGTTCACAAGTGAATGATGGGACTAAATCAATCGTCATAAAACATTATTATTATTATTATTTTTGTTTTTAAGGCGCCATGATCCTGATGAATTTATTGATAAAAACATGTAACTATACAGTAACCAGTTTATAAACACACCATTCCTCGGCAACAATTTGGGGGGAAGCAATTTTAAAAATATTTCACAAGGTTATGTTTTAAAATTGTAGGATGGATATTTACAAATCTACTCAGGTTTGCTTTGACTTTACGGCAAATGACGCGCATGCGGATATATAAATATACAACATGCTCAGAAGAATAAAGCACATATCCCATCGCAATAAAAACTATTACCGTTAAGTGAGGGCTGACTAAATAGAATCACTCTCGCTGGACATGCCGCTTTTCGCGAAAATACTGACATTTCGGTAATTTAATGGATTGTCTCTGCCGGGATCGGGTATAGTTTGTGCCGCAGATAACGCGCTCGTCTTCACCGGGTAGATAAGGCGCACCGCCCCCGGCTCCTTCAACAGCTTATCACTAACCAGCTAGCGTGGAAACACATCGCCCAAGGGCTACGCATTTTCTCTCCCTGATTACACTATACCTGTGCAGTTCAAATCCACTTTAGGCGGGCTAATATCAATTAGGCTGCCCGGACAAATGTCATTTCCTTTAAAATTGAATTTTTCTTTTCAAGCACTCCCTCGGTGCGGACGGGGGCTTTAGCGGTAGCGGTGTGGTGATTCACCGGGTCCCGCGTCCATTGTGCACGGGCACGGATATATCTGAGAGAAATTTGATTAATATTTCATCACCGTGCGGATTTCTGCCTAGATAATTTCATTACATGCAAAGCCGTTGTCAGTTGTTCGCATCACTTTGGATTTTCCCCTCGACTTGAAGAAAGGGAAAAAAAGGGATGAGCAAGAAATCAGCGACAAGAAATCGAAGCAAATGATATTAGATGGGCCCATTAGTCTGCCCGATTCGCCCCGTGGGAGGGGGAAGATTCACGTTGAAATGACATTGTACAGTATAGAAGAGAAAGCCTTCACAATACAATTACAACAGTAAGTCAACGGTAAGAAGATCTGAAAGCGCGGCGTGGCAATGGGAGAGGCCCGCGCATAAAACGGCACCGCCATCACCCACCTTAAATCCCTTAGCAAAGCGCCTGGTTTATCCAAGCAATGACGTCACTCAGCTGCATAATCTGGATATGCTTTTGAGTCACTCTCCATTAGATACTCAGACTCAATTCCATTATTTCGTTCCTCGCTCACAAATGCAAATGTATTTTTCAAGGGGAAATGAAACCAGTTATTGCTGAATGTTTGTTGATGGGTTTGGAAATCCCTGCCACTGATTTAGGCCTGCAGCGGGAAGGCAATGTATATTTTCAAATCCATTAAGCTCCTTACTTAATGAAAAATCAAATATAAATGAATAGATAAAATAATTTCAAAATTTTTAATGTTGAGTGAAATTTAAGAGGCTAACACAGTGTGTTATTTTTTGGGAGGGAGAGTGCTACCACAAACTGGACTTATATTTGTTACAAATTGTCAGGAGTGTTGTCTGCTTTACGTAAGTTTGTTTTTACTCGATCTTATGTTTAGATGATCTTTCCATAGCAGGGGAACTCAGCATAGCAAAGCTCACACAAGGGGATATAAACACCAAGATGGCAACAGCCATCGCTCTCAGACAAGCATTGGTTTGACGTCTATGATTATGAATTGCACAAATTAATAAATTGTGATTCAGTTACTAGGCAATACTTATTCTAGTCATTGTAAAGTCAGCAGTTAGCTTGGCCGAATTCGAACCAATAACCTTGACTGCAAGTCATGCAGTCTACCACTTGACATAATTATGACATGGTCATGTTCAGTTTCACATTGGATTATTCTAAAGTGCTGTTTTGTGAAAGATAAAGACACTTAAACGGAAACACCCATCTTGCAGCTGCAGTACACCCTGACTCTTTAGACTGCAAGCCATTTTCATATACGGTGGCTCTTTTCGAAGCGCTGCTTCGGCTTGGGCTAGGCTCCGGCTTTAAGCCTAGTCTGCCCGCTTACTGCAACATTTTGAAAGTTTTGAAGTCAATGTGACCCTTTACCAAAAATTCTTGAACGCAGCGAAATGAGCTGCTATACGCTTAACCAAACTAACCCCTGGATTAATAAATTGGTAAAACAACACTACTTAATTCCTCTATTGGGTATACACATAGGTGCACCTATGTGAACTGGCCCGGGATGTGAATTAATAGCATTGCGATGAGTGGATGTGGGAAAAGTATGTACGTAAAATGATGTTTTCAAATCAACGTCCACCCGACCCTCCCCATATACAAAAACTCATAGCATCAAATGCAATTCTGTGTGATAATGTGTTCATTTCGGGTTTTGACGCGCACCAAGAAATTACAGAACGTTTGTTTCACTTTCCATCACATTTCGGTGGTAAAATAGGCTACCCGGGGGCATCGAACTCGCCCCGCATAATTATATTGCCCCAAAATAAATCAATAAAACGACACAAAGTGACTATCGTGTTCATCTTTCTCTTTTTTTTGTACACGCTCACAATCACAATTAAGTTTCAATATTAAACTGTCAACAGATAGTGATAACAACTAGGCGGGCGCATTTACATATATAAAAACACTATGGCTGGGCGCATATCCTTTTGTTGATTTTAGACGTTTCCCACAAGGACCAATGCTTGGTCCGCCCATAACGCACGCACTGACAATAAACACCCCACGACTCCCACATGAGACCGCGCCCGGCTGACCGGGCCCAACAGCAGGCTTTCCCATAGCTTTCCGCCAGCCCGTTGGTCCGTAAGGAAAATAAGAATAACACTGGCGTGCGATCAGCATGTCGAGCCGGGATTCACCAAGTTTCCACCCCTCTATTTCCCCCTTGTATTTATTTATTGTTATTTTTAGAAATTATTGTTTATCTGTTTTTATTTGGAACAAAACAACCACATTGATTTTGCGTTTATTGTGTCCCTCATTGTTTGTATAGCATCAATGCGATGCGTCAACATTTAGTTTTGTCCGTCCCTCACTCATGTTGACGCATTATTACTGACCGTGTTATTCTCACAAACAAATCCATTTTTTCCCCCGTCAGTCGTCTGGGTCTAACGTGGCGTGCACAACGTTCGACCTAACGTTTAATTGTCCGTACATTCACCGTTCTATTCCTCATGAATAACGACAATTCCAGCGGACGGGCGCATTGGTGGCCTTAACCTCTTCACTTGAACTGTAAGTCCAAGTGAAAAGAGATGGCGAATCTGCACAAAGCGGGATAAAAACAACAACAGTGGTTGTGTGCTACGACTTTAAACCCTTTAGCAGTTTGTCTTTTTTAATGTGAATTTGTTTCATCGAACAATGCAAGGATATTTAAGAAAAATAGATGAATGTCAGTCAGGCACATTAGATTTGAGAATTGTGAACTAGAAAACAAAGCTTGATGGCTTGAATGACATAATGCATTGCATGTAAACGGGGGCAGGTTCGCCAACATTTTTAGACCGCACATTTTTTATAGTGTTTGTACGAAGGTCAACGGAGCGCTCTTTTCCTGGGTGTGATTTTGTAATGCGTCAATTACAGATATTAGACCCGGGAAACAAAAACAATTTTCAAAAATGTTTCACGAGTTGAAATCAGCGGGAATGATTGCAATTCTTTCATTAAATTAAAGGCTTGGTAAGGATAAAAACACCATTGTTTAACTTTTGTCTGGAAGCTTACTGATTAATGAAATTGATACAAGAACTATTTTTTTCTGTGAAATATTTCCCTCTGAAATAAAGTCATACTCGAGAAAACCATAGGGCCTCAAAACCTGAAGATAAAACTGCAACAGTCGATTTCGGTTGTTTTCAACATTTTCAAAGGTTTGTTATGTTATGTATGATTGATCACACAAAACATGAACACTGTCTACGACTATTTTTGTCAGCTCACCTTTAATTTTTAACTATTTACTTCGTTGACATCCTTACATCTCACAGTTTCAATGTGAAGTATGAATACTTTCAAGTGAAAATACACATACATACAGATGATAATAGTAACAATAAATAAACAAAGCATAATACGACAGCAATTAGGTTTATGGTGACGCCGAGGCAGAAATAACACATGTAGAAGACGCCAAAAACATAAGCATTCGATATACCACATCAGCAAATACAACATAAATCTATTCACAAACCATTTTACTTTTACTTGAAAGTACATCATTATTTCTAGAAGATTTCAATTCACACTCAATAGAACAAGAGGTGGAAATTATATCCAAATAGTATGGTCGAGTTTTCGAGAAGGTTTTGCCTGGAATTATGTCTGTACGATCATTTTGCTTTTTCCAACTCAGAAACAAATAGAGTATCGGGGACAATTCTCTCGCATTTCACTGAGTAAATCAGAGGCCACTATCGCTCTTGACAATTGGCAATGATACCAATGTAAAAAAAGACTATTCACAATAAAATTTATTAAATATTAAAATCATTCACAGCTTACTGACTGTTAGTTTTTCTACTATGACAATTGAAAGCCTTTCTTCATTATGCAGTCAGGCTCCATTTATCTTACTATCACGTAGGTGTGAATAAGGTCCTTCAAAATGAAGGCTTGGGCTTTGGTTTCGACTTAGGCCCAGACTCCGGTTTGGGTTACGGATAAGGAACAGGCTCAGGGTAAGGCACAATCTCTAGTAGGTTCTGGCTTAGGCCTAGGCTCCGGTTTAGGTCCCGGCTTAGGCACAGGCTCCGATTTGGGTTCCGGATAAGGCACAGGCTCCGGTTTAGGCACAGGCTCCGGATTAAGCATAGGCGCCGGCTTGCGTTCCGGCTTAGGCATCGTCTGCCTGTTTGAAGCCCCGTACCGAAGGCGCACATTTTCATTAAAGCTGACGGAGCCTTAAGCCAGAGCACTGGACGAAGTCTTGGTATTTAAAACAACATTTCACTTGTGTGAGCCATTGCAAGAAATCACCGAAAACGCCCAACTAATGACTTGATTGCACTTCCGTGAAAAAAAGACGTTTTTTGGCTCAATGTCTTTGCAACAACATCTAAGAAATGCATACTTCAGTAATGAAATTACAATTTATAACCGAACAAAGTAAGGTTTAACGGTAATTTTGCACAGCTGTCCGCGTTTTAGTCTAGCCCTTTATCAGTAAAAGTGACCATGGCATGGAAGATGAAAACGGTCGTCTCCCAAGTAATTGTATTTGGACTACTCTGTCCAAGTTAAGATGGAATCCCACGGAAGGGGTAACTTAGTTTGCACAAAGCGCTTTGATACAAGATGAAAACATGTCCTTCAAAATAAAAAACCTCTCTAATAAAACCTTTCAAGTGAGAACTATGTTCATGAGTGTCGACGGGCCAATCCACCAAGGAATTGAAAATGCACGTCTTAAATATTCTACAAAGGAAAAATTCAGTTTGACCGTCCAAATTCAACGGGAGCGGATCCGCAAGTCTGACATCTTGATTGTATTATTGAAAATGTGCACTGCGGTAAAAGCGTTTATGATTAAATTAGAAACAAAACTCCAGGCGGGAGGGGACTAAAACCATAAAAGTATTGAGTTATGGGAGAAATGTGCTTTGACGGGGGGGGGGGGGGGGGGAATCATTGGGGGACTAACTAAACGCATGTTGTAATGGCGCATACGGTTTTTTCTTTTGTCATCTTTCTTTTCTTTTCTTTTTTTGTACAAAAAAGGAAAGAATAATTACAACCTCTATCAAAATAAAGTGTGGAGATGCCAACAAAATGTCTAAGTGTGAATCTTTTTCTTACATACACAGCACACTAAAATGTTACACATAAGAAAGGGTGATCGCTGGTAAACGTTTTCAGGAACACCACCGTAGGGGAAATACTATGGTTCCATTTAAGCGCAGCGCTTTTAAAAATGCGCTTTGTCTTTCTTTTGTTGTTGTTAAGGATTTAATTTAAACCATCTTTTGATTTGAGGAGAATACAGGAAATCTCGGAATGCTTTTTCTGCAACCTCAAAATCAGGAATTCAAAATGAAACAAATTGTCAAACAAACATTACTGTAATCAATAAGTCTGCCAGTGGTTAAGAATTAAAGGTTGCCGTTATCGTGTTCTTGTAAGGGCAAAACACAAATAATTCACTTTTTCCTTTACGTGTAAGTATGTTTTAAAATTGAATTGCATGTGTAAGGACTTATAACAAAAGGGGGAATAGATCCACGATTGCTATCACAAAGGAAATCAATGAGGTAAACGTTTGTCAGGCAACGAGTAGAGGGAGTCCACGATTCCAGGTCATCACCAATGTTTCTAAATATTGTTGTCACATAAAATTGAAAAAAGGGAACTTATTATAAAATCACCATCGTGTTCCCCTTTTGTGGGTAAACAAAATAATGCACTGAAAGATGACTTACCCTCTTTCTTGAAAGAGTAAATTCATTAACATCCTCTTCTTGTCAATAAACACACCATCCAACCAACCTGTGCAAATTTCAACAAATTCGGCAGTCAAGTTTTGGTGAGAACAACGAACAAAATGTTTTAGGTTCAGTCAGCTTTTTTTGCACAGGGTATCGGGCGTATTTCTTCTGCGGATATCTAAGCATGTTATATCTTTTGGTAATATTATTGTCAATGACCAGTATCCTCACTTTGTGTATCCCAATGCATAAAATAACAAACCTGTGCAAATTTGGGCTCAATTGGTCATCGAAGTTGCAAAAAATAATGAAAGAATAATCATTCTTGTTGCATAGAATTGCGTGCTTTGTGATGCCTGAGAAAGGCTTCATGCCTGTAGCCTTTCTCAGATACAACTTTTGGGTGAAAATTACATCTTTCTCTAAGACTACATTACTTCTAAGGAGGATATTTCTAACAAAGTTTTATAACATCAACAGTAAACATTTTCTGGTCATTAACTTTTGGTATACCCTCCCTTTAATTTTGATTACATTTCAGGGCTCGAATTTGGAGGCAAAATCAACAAGACGGTAACGGCTTGTAGCTCAGAATGTTTAATGGACCAGAAGTTTCTATACAAGACAAGAATCAAATTGAGAATAACTGTCTGTACAGTTTAACGAACAAACTAATCTGATTTGAACAAGCACTTTTGTCATACAGGAAATTATAGGTATATCATGAGTTTTACTGCAAATGACATTATGTAAAAAGATGCATCTACTGACAAACAAAATTATTATTCAATTGAAAAACATAAGGCAGCTAGACTTGCTTGGTCAAAAGTTTACTGGCCCAACTGTAAAATCGCTGGCCTCTGGAGCCAATTTCACAGCACTGCTTTACGGTAAGTAATTTTCGTGATATTATTTTCAGAACGGTTTGCTTAAGCGTGAGCGTATTTCACGGCATAGCAAGACAATTAGGCAGTCAGCTTGCGTGTTCACCATGGATTTGTATTGTTACGTTTATTCATTTTCATAATACAATACGCACTTAGCTAACAAAAACCAACCAAACAAAATAACTTCCATAAGCTCTATGAAATTGGGCCCTGGTCTTCGGCGGTCCAGTGTTAATTTCGAGACTTGAATTATTTAAACATTTCTCTAGAAGATCATGCACTTTATACTGAGTGACCTTCATAGATTAAAACTAAAACCATCTATTTTCCTCAAAAATTACCACCGTAAATTGTCTTCAAATCTGTCAAAGATTGAAATACACACAATGGACACTTTAATGGCCGTTGTGTAAAGCGCGTCTGTATGGAACTGTCTTTTGTCTGAGTTCCGGGTGTTCCGAGTGTTGGTTGCGCATAATGAACGCATTAGCGACTCCTTGGTCGGTGTAAGAGTACAGTGTCGTTAAAAGTGATGGTTACAAGATGGCGCGGCGTCAAGATGGAAACTATTGCATTTGTCTGTTGCCTGATTCAATGGATTCTAATGGATGGTGAAATCTGTAAAGAAATTAGCGCTGCAAATAGAGTATAGCATTGGTTTCGCTTTATTGTGAAAGAATAATGAATGCATTGAAAAAGGAGACACTTTTAAACCAAACGGTATTAAATGTCCGGTAAGTTAGGCACATTCGACCGGTATTCAGTTCTATGTCTTCCTCCATAAGCCCACAGGATGGAATTGCTCAGAAGCTGATTGCAGTCTCGTGCCCTCGATGGCCATTTCGTCGCAAGAATTGTGAACACAAAGCGAATAACGACCAATAAATAACCCAAGAATAGCTGTTATTTTATGAAAACACATCTCATTACCATTAGCAACACATCTTAATAATTGAATGGGGTGCGTTTCGCTTGAGCGGCCATTGAAAACTACCAATAAAACAAAAATGAGCAGTGCAGGAAAAAAACATGTCGTGTAAAAAAGGACCTTGACTTCTCCCGTGGGATTCCAACCTCGAACCCACACTCCATGCAATGTTTTATCCGAGGGAACAAAAATCACTGGTCATCAGCAGTGTCCGGGGCGCCACGTACACGCCACAATGCGGGCACCGCGCCAAAGTCCCGGGTGAATTGGTGAGGTTACCGGGCACTGGAGCGCTTCGATTGCTACCCGGCCGGGTTCGATGAAGCGAGACCCTCCAGTCCGCGAGGATTCCCTTAAATTGGATTTGGCTGGAAATTAATTCTCGCTGACACGTCAGGTGATGCTGTCTTGACACTACTGAGAGGTGACTTTAACGGTTCATGGCAGGAAACAAACAAAGGTCACGGGGTCACGGACTGACCAATGGTGTGGCACATGACATCACACGTGTTAAGCCGAAGAGCCTATCATCTGAACGGTAGCAGATGGGGAAAAAATAGCTAATATTATTGCGGCTGGTATCCTAGACTAGATCAACATGTTTGATAGACATACATGTTCAAAGAATGTTTTGTCTCTACTGGACAACGTTTTTAGTAACGCGGCCTCTTTTTAATTGTTTCAATGATTGACAGGAGATGAAAAATATGGGTAAAAATAGGTTTTAAAAAACAGAAGATAATACGAGCTTACCATTGCCAATGGCAACCTGTCTCAATTGAGATCTGTAGCCATCTTGAAACATTCCGTGAACATTGTAATACCATAGCATTTAGCGAATGAAACCAAGGGACCCTGGAAAATGCATTGCACTGTGACCCGTATGGATCTGGTGATTCCTCGGTAGGGTAGATGAAGAAATTTTCAGTTTTAGATGTGGGAGGAAAACCCACTAAATACGGATTGAAAAACCCAATCCACATGCCATGCTCTTGTCCGGGATTCGAACAGGGAGCACAGAGATGAAAGCGGCAGCGAAGAAATCACTGAGCCTAACTGAATGTCCAACCATTTTGCAATGTCTATTTTTATTAATATTCTTTCAAAGTGCATCAGACAAGAAACGAACTATTAGAGTTAGCCTTATAATAAAAATAATATCACGGCAATTTGCAACGCGCCAAAATCCGTTCATGAAAAGGCAATTATAATAATACAATAAAAGAACATCACAAAATGAATTTCGCATTTTGAATTGTATGTCATTGTAAGATATAATAAGTGTGCGTTATAATGAATATAGTTCAATTTTACGACTCAATCTAATATGAATATTGTTGAAGTGCAGTGTGAGACCGTGGGTATAAGTATCGGTGCGTGCCCGAACGGCGCGTTGATGCTCTTATCAGCTATGTAGTGATCGTTCTAAAACGCCACAGGTATTAATGTCTTCACCAACGTGGCATCACAAAACAACATAATTAAAACAACAAAACATGGTGCTTGAAAAGCATTTAAAACATCAGCCACATGGAAGTATGTTACACACAGCGCACGTAATAGCTAATGCACTTTATTATACGGCGGCTCTCACAGTTCCTAATTACGCACTAAGTGTTCACGGACATAGACGGAATTTTCATTAATCATCCCGACCCAGTTAGCCTTGTTGTTTTAAGCCATGACATCTCTGATCATTAACTCTGAGACGACAGTTATTAATATCGAAATAATCATAATTCCTTAAACCCACAGCGCCAGGCTTCACAAGTTTTAATTATAGCGCGCCCGTGTTTGCCGGTTGTGAGCTGTGAGTCGGCCTCGTCCCCCCAGAGTGCATAGACCCTGGGGACGAGACTTACTCAGACCCAACAGTGCACGATAAGACTTGTTAATGATTAGGCTCGATAGTTTGTATAGTACCGTAACGGGGCTCCTCGAACTATAACACCCTTTTTGAAAACTAGTAAATCGTGTGTGGCGGAGCTTAAAAACAAGATGGCGCCCACATTGACCGCTTAAGCCGGACATGCGTTATGGTTGGTCGAAGCTTCATTGTTTTTATCATTTCCAAGATACTGGAACTATATTTTGACAGTTAATGGGTTCTTAGTATGGCTCCAAACGGCTTAACCTTACTGAAAACAACAAACAAACAAAGAAACTTTCAATCAATTAGGTTGATTGCTCTAATGGAAGAAAATCCCTTTTGATCCAACGTTAATTTAAAATCTTTTTGAAAATTTGATGGTGTTAATTTAATCCAATATGACTTTCCAGTGTAATTATCCATATGGCCTATCGTACCTCTATTTACCAGAAATCAGAGAAAACCCGTATATGCTCTCCGATGAAAACAAACACAATCATACAAACAAACAAACATTAGTTTTAAATGGAGGAAAACCCTAAATTTTGGGGAGACAACAGTAAACATGAATAATCCATGATCTATTGTTCAGTTTGTATATTGCATAAATAATAGTATTGACAATTTGGGTTAGTAAACAGGACACAACATCAGGAGTTTTGAACCAAGTTTTTACCCTTCACTGTCTCCAGCTATAGATAGCTCAAGCCAAAATAAACCCATCGCATGCCTGAAACTCGTCTATTTTAATAACCCCAGACCAAGCACAACGAAACGCTCATTGCATTTTGTCTCAACCTTAAAAACCAATTTCAGATCATCCGAACTGATACTGTATTGTAAAACGTGAGCGTCCATATTAACAAAATGGCTCATCTCTTTCCTGCCCGTTTGGAGTGCTCCTCACTACGGCAGACCCCTGTTTCTCCCACACACCGCACTTATTTGATTACTTGTCCATTAGTATCACCGCATAAATACAGATAGAAGACGATGTTACCCCTGTCACGGTAAATAATTTAAGCCGTCCCCGAATAGCGATCATAGTGCTCTAATGATCAACTAATTCGCCCCCACAAGAACCACACAGTCATGAACATACACCACGACCCCAGCACGCGCGCGACGCTCGCCATTATTGCAAGATGAGGAGGGGAAAAAATTACTAGCATAAATATTTTGAGAGATGATTTTTTTTGCCCCCTCTTCACCGTCTTCGTGCAGCGCGGGTGGCGCCGGGAACAACTCAGAAAGTGAGCTGGCAGCTCGCTAAACTTAACCGAAATGGAGCCAAGCATAAAGTGCAGGAGCGAAGCTGATGCGGGTTGCTATTGTACGTCGCTGTCATTGGAGATGTACTAATCTCACTAATTGCATCCCTGTAACTCCCTTCCCGCCAAAAACCCTCCGTATCTCCCGCCAAAAAACATGCTTTTCAATTACAAGCAGCCGCAGCTCGCCTCTTGTATTGTTTGGCATTTATGTTTACACTATAATCCCCTTGCGACTGTTGACAAAAGTAATCTAGCTATGAGAACGCGGGTAGGGTGAGTCTCCCTAGCGGTCCATTACGATATTGATACCGGGCTGGCTTCAGCAGGGAAAATTGATTGATAATGGGAGAGGATCTTTGGTGGACACATTAAATTACAGAATTTAATTCGACTAGGAGATGAGTGCGTTGTGCTCCAGAAAGTAGACTCTTTTTATCTCCCCTCACTCCTTCTTCTCCATCCCCCTTCTCCGATCTGGCTTGATGTAAGAGCTCCCCAGCTCCCACGCAAGATATAGATGGAAACTGCACAATGCCTCATCCGCAGTCAAGCCAAAGCAATCCCACAAATTGACACCCAGGACAGCGGACTGCAGCTTCCCTGCACGCGCGTTAAAGTACCATCCTCACTTTTGATTCCCCCCTTAATTGCGGGGATGAACACGTCTTATAATTGAATTTGTCTTGTTCGGACTTACCCGGTGATGTGTTTGCCTTCAAGTGAAGAAAATGACTAGGGTGTAGTGCTGCGGGGAGACACGTACTGCATATACCTTATTCAACTGGGGGTACCAAAATGGAATATAGCGGGGTAGAAATGAAATTGATCTGTGGTGAGACGGGAACGATATCGCAAAGTAAACAACGTATCGTCAAAACCCGGAGGAGCTCCCATGGGACATTTCGCACGGGAGAAGGTTTTTTTTTCTTCTTCTTTCATATAGAAAGTTCTTTATCTGATGCTGCGACTAAAACGTGCACAGCCAAGGGTGGCAACGGGAAAATCATGTTTGTGCGCCGGGTGCAAAACAGATACAACTGTCACCGCAGGGCGCGATGCTTGGGCCACGGGCAGAATAGATCTACGCGTACTGCAGATTTTGTTTAACGATGGATCTTAATATTCAGTTAGAGATTAGAGATACTAAAACGCTATCCTGAAACAATCTGCCCGTCGTGATTTTGACTATATCTCTGATTCACGGCATTGAGTAATTGAAAAGGGGGGTTCAATAAAAAGAAAAATATAATATTGTAAGAATCATTCTTTGCAAGAAGAGACAATGTACAGAAAATAAAAAGTACAACTTCTAAATGTAAAACCATATGATAGCTTGTTGTCTTTTCCTTCTTTGCTTTCGTGTTTTGTTTGTTTGTTGTTGTTTTTCCTTTTTAGGAGGACGGGGTAGGATTTTTTTTTTACAAGTATCCTTTAAATTTTGGAAACACACGTAATTAACACAACATTTGCCGCCTTCAAGAAACAATATGAAATAATTCGGCCGTCGTACGAAGCTACAGGAGTGCCACCCCATCCAGGACCCAATTGCACAGAGCTGCTTATTCAGTAGAAAACATTTCTTTAAAATTGCTGCTAAGAAATAATAAACAGGATACCATTCACATATGCTACATAGGAAATAGTATTTTAGCTGGTAAACCTTTTCTGGTAAGCATGTTGTGATTAGCTAGTTTTTGTGCTTAAGCTTTGTGCTTAAGCAGCTCTATGAAACTGGGGCCAGATAACAAGATGGTTTTACTTGCCAGGATTTAATAGAACAAGTCGATTGGTCATCGTCTATATCACCCTATAAGATGAATTCTTTGATGGATCAAGTCAACTTTCCGTCTCGCCAAGACGATTTACTTAAACTAAGAAGCTGAATTAAGTTACCATCTTATTTTTCATAAGTCGACTTGGCGAGACAAAGTATCTATCTCCTTATCTGTATAAAGTGACATGGCACTGCTGGAGCCCCGTACTCACTTTTCTCGAAACAGATTATTTAGATTTTTGAATGTTTATAATTGAATGTTTATTTTACGCATACGTGCGTAAATTGTATTTTATTTATTTATTTATTTTTCATTCTTTGGACAATTATAATATAGTACAAAAAATTATTATACGGCACAAATATCCTAGTAGCTAGATCGAGGTGCTTTACAATATTATTATCCCTGTTCATATGGCATACTTTTAGGCCATTCCTCTAACTTTCCCAACTCCCTTGGGAGCATACAACCCAAGCTGCTTAGAATGGCCCTAAGGGATAAATCCAACACAATACTGTATCAGCCCTCTCAGGTTCACATTTATACACCTGGGTGAAGAGAAGTGTTTATGGTTTATTGCCTTATACTCAAGCACAAGTGTCATGACCGGGAATCGAACCCACACTCCGATGATTCAACCATCAGAATATGAGTCAGATGCAGTAGACCACTCGACTACGACACACCTAAAAACAAGCGTAGGCTTTGGTACTGAGGGGGGAAAACTAAAAAGTTTCAGTCTGAAATTATAAGCACATACTAGGTCAAATGTCATGGCTCTGCTTACCGTAAGCAAATAATCGACGCTTACGGAAGCAGGGAATTGTCAAGCGTATTTCACGGGTTAGAAGAGAATTTTTGCTTGTGCGCGTGCGTACTCCACGTTATTAGGCATTCTTCGCTTACACAGCTAAAGCGCAGAAATTTGGCGCTTGTACAGTAAGCGGAAAATGGTGATCACAGGCGCAGAATTCGGCGGTAAGCAGAGCCATGAAGCTGGGCCCTGGTATGAAGCCTCGGATAATAATCCAACCGAAATTCCGTCGAAAAAATTGCATTTGAAGAGCCGCTAAATTACCGTTGGTTATTTCGATTGCCGAATATGAAATAAGCTCAAGCCCATCTGGTTAGGCAGGAAGATGAAGGGATTGATGAAACAAGCATGGAATTTAGCACACAGTCAGTGTAAGCCATCAGAAAGATATTTGGCTATAGGGCCATCGCAGATTTGTCCATTTGAAATATAGGATAACAAGCAACTGTAACCTTTGTAAATTGCGAAAATTGCTTGTAACCCTACATTTTTTCGAAAGATAAATCTGCGATGACCCTACAGCTAAATGTCTCTCTTATGGCATACTCGGACTGAGTGCCAACTCCCATGCTTGTTTCATCAAACTATAGCACAACATTCCCCAAAATATTGTCCCTAACTCCACCACTAAAGCATATGATTACGCGGACTATTTATGTTAAAACATTTCCCGGTTTTCGTTGTTTTCACTAGAAATTGAGGTTGATGAAAATTCCACAAGCTGGCTGTACAGTGCTTTTTTTTCGAGGTTCAAGGTTCATTTATTTTACCAAAGTGTAAATTTTTTTTTTAAACAAACTGATCAATCAAAAGAGATCAGTACAATGTACAACTTTATCATTACAGACATCAAGAACTAGGTGAGATATGACACTGCAAGGGATCCATTTTAGAAGCACAGCTTGTATACATTGGTCCCTATTGAAAAGTAGAAGATTGGAACAAAATGTACTCCTCAAAAAACAACAACGATGTGGTGCCCTTTAAGTAAGAACCACCTAAAATAATTATCGTTTTCAGACTAATAGCACTACGGCAAGATTCTATAAAAATTAATGTCCCTACCCTTTTTGAGCACTGGATAAATAATAAAAGTCACTCTTTTTATTATTTAACCCAAAACACGTACAGCATCCTAAAAGTGCAAAAAGTGAATAAAATTTTCAGGTGAGGGGTATTAGCTGTTAGTAGTCCATCATTTTAAGGTTAATCCATTGTAATGGAAGGGGCGAGATTATTAGAGGTCATTTCAGTTTGTAGGTCACTTCGCAAAATGGACGCACAAACAGGTGTAAAAGCTGCATAAATGTCAGTAGGCCATCAACAAGATACTAAGTCAAACTAAATTATGCATACACCAAACCCCTGAATGGCTAGATCAAACTCTGGGGAAGTAGGCCTAACGAAATATTTTCAGCCGAGAAAACAATTCCTTTTCTTTTTTTTGCGCTCCGAGTTTTCAATTCGATTTCTCCCCTATCACTTTTCTCTGATCTACTTGTAACAGGAATGTTTCAAGACACCTTCACTGCGCAGAGTTGGTGATGGATACTGCTATAATATGACTACTGGGGTCTTATTTAGCGCACATCTAATAATACTCACGGTGCTTGCACAAAGAGAACCATTTTTTAAGAATGTTTTTTTAATATTCTTGAAGTATGAGACCGATTTATGACGCACGTCATGAGGTGTACAAGGTGCTGCGGTGCACTCTGAGCAACCATTGCCAGAAACAATGGGGCAAACCCTTTCTCTTAAAGTTAACTGAGTTTTTTCCAGTGCATTTAATGCACAATGCACGGGTTTTGTATACGTCCCATCCGAAGGACGAAGTAATAATGGATAAGTGTCTTAAGGACATAAAGGTCAAGAACGGGATTCGATCCCAGATCTAATGCTATAATCAAATCTTGAACATGGATCTTGGTCGAAAGTAAGTGTTTTTATGGCTAAAAAAGAAAGAAAAAAAGACAGCGTCATCTTAAATAAACTGTTCAGTGTGTGTTTTCTTGGTCAAAACGAACAAGGGCGAGAGCTCGTTCGAAACTGACATGAGTACCTTATCTGCAACTGCTAATTAACACTTTGAAGCCATAAATACGAAGTTCCTTACCGGGAAGTAATAAAGTCTTTCCAACTTGTCACGGTAGTACGAGAAGTTTAATTATATCTTCACAAAAATAATTGGCAGAGAAACCAGTTAAGCTTATACACAAATGTAATATTATATAAATAACTTTTTTCATTTATGCCAATCCCCAAACGCCTCATGATTATACAAGGTCTTAACTCAACTCCCGCGTGACTTTGAATCCCCTAATGGCATAAACAGATCACTCCTACTCCACATTGATTTCTGCCGAGCTCAATCCTCAAGTTTCCCCCCTCTGTTATTAACTTATTAACTATCGGCGTCTAAACTGACGAAGTATACAGTCTCTACCGGGCTCTCTTTATATGACGGGTTTGCAGCTCAGGTAATGCGTCTGGCAGACCTGCACTGCATCCATATGTTCACATCATACTGAATCACTTTGCCGAAAAATAATGCTCATTTAATAAAACCTATACTCATCGGATTCGAGTCACCGGTCATGCCGGCAGCCGAGCCCCCCCCCCCCCCCCCCCCCCCCCCCCCCCCCCCCCCCCCCCCCCC
>CM021528.1:18258981-18275016 GCA_010994315.2 Pisaster ochraceus
CCCCGATCTGCCACAGGGCTATAAGGATTGCAAAAAATATAGAAATAAGATCCCACTATATACACCTCTGTATATTACCATAAATCTTATCAATTCGGTTCTGATAGTTGGTAACGTATTTTATGCAAAATGAATTCGAAAAGGGACCTAGGGTTCGTACGCATGCTGTCTCTTATTCTTGTCGACAGAGGGCAGCATTTAATGTTGCTGTACACGGCGTATGTCAGCTGCTAGACACGAGGTCAGTTGATTTGTAATTTCAAAACATAATTATTTTTGTTCTTCTAACCACTTATCAAGTTTAACTGACGACCTGATAATTGGGGGGGGGGGTGGACCACCATCAACCAAATTTCGGTTTGCAAAATGTAGCAACATTTTTGAACTTTGGCAAAATTTATTGGTTTCTGTAATTATAGAATTTACTTCTTCTAAAAAGAGTACGCCGCAACATTCCCTTTTTGTGTCTTTTCAATAATTAAGAAACAACCAGAATGTCAGGCTATGCAAGGGGAAAATAATATTATTGGCATTCTTTTTAAGGCACACATTGTAAAATAAAAAATAAAAAATAAATAAATCGCAAGCCAACTGGCGGCTCAGAGCAAACACTTCTTCTTATAGTTAGAAGAAATTAGTTTGACGTGTGCATGAAATAATAACAATAAAAACCAGTCCATCTACAATCTCCAAAATAACAACATCAAAAGTAACAGACAGTTTGCAGCATCACACAAGGGTATTACTAAAAAAAACTATTTATACATATATTCACTGCTGATACATTATGTTAATTAATGTAATTCCATTACATGTACAATTTTAGCCCATGTCATCTGATATGATTATTGAACTACGAATGGATCCATTATAGGTATTATACAGGATTGGTAGAAGTAACAAAATAGTCGCAGATAGTGGTCATGTTTTATGTGATCAACCATTTTTACATGAAAACAAAAAATCTGTGAAAACTTTGGCTTCATCCGTTGTGTGACGAGTCAGTAAACATACTGAAAAACCTTGCAAAATTTTCAGCATGTAAACACATTTCCTTAATTTTTGTTGTAACAACCGAAATTGGCAGTTGCGTTTTTTTTAGGTTTTCAGATACAGTTTTTTTGAATATGACTTCATTTCATAGGGATTTATTTCACAGAAAAAAAAAATACTAGTACAGTATGAACTTCACAATCAGTAAGCTTTTAGTCGGACTAACTCGAAACAATTATGTTTTTTCGTTAGCAATTCTGTATAACACCTATAAAGATCAAGTACACCATACTTTTCTTTTGGAAGAGTTTACACCTTATAGACTCCCGCTCAGAATTGATCAGAACTCCGGGTCCCGGGGGCCTGACAAGTTTTAGAGTCAGGCTGACCCTGCCTGGAAACTGATTTTGAATAAGATTCTGCCTCAGCTGGACCCTTGCTCTGTGGCTTGACAGAGTTGACTATAATGTAAACAATATTTTCATGTCGATGGACTCATTACGTAATGATTTGGCTGGTACTGCGTATAAACTGAATCCGTTTAAATTTGCTGAAATTGAGTTTTAGTAACTAGCCTCCAAAGTTAGTCTACAATGGAAACTCAAATCTGAAACGTAAGGCACATAGTTCATAATTTACAATTTAGTGGTCATAATTATTAAAGTTATTTTAATCATTTACACATTCACTTTATCGTGATGTTTGATACATAAAATGTGTCACGTTGACAGAACTCTTGATAATCCATTTAACCCCCTGTTGATGAGCTCTACGCCAAATGTGGTGCATGGATAATCTACTGTATGTACACACAGCTTTTGTCATCTTACAATAGTACAGGACCATCTGTCTCCGTTTATTACGAGAAGCGCTTGGTAGCAGTACTGCAGGAGGTTACAGCGCCCTCAAACTGTAAAGCACCACCAAACAAAGTAGTGGATCTTTCGATAAATCCTTACGACACAAACACGACTAAAAATAACGTCACAATGACGTCATAATGACGTCAACAAAGAAATAACGTCCACAATACAAAGGAAATTTCAATAGGGTGAATTTGCCAAGAGCTGGCATTTTGCTAAGGGGAGGCTGTAGACATAAAACCAACACTTTCTTGTGGAACGAGCTGTGCGCCGCCAACGTTGCCAAATGTTTGCAGCAGACACATGTCCGACTGAGCGTTCGCTAAAATTATTATTTTCCAAACAATAATTTCCTTTGGAACGAGTTGTGCGCCGCCAACGTTGCCAAATTTTTGCAGCAGACAGTAGACGCGGTGTTAGCCCGAACATCTAACGTCACACTTCCTTGCAGGCTCGTGATGAATAACACCAGCTACCAGCCAGACCGGAAGTTGCCACATGTACCTTTGACCTAGTATTCGTTTCGCACGGAGACTCGCAGTCAACTCACATGTACATGTTCACATTACACAGTGAATGAATAAAACAACACTATAACTATGATGTACACAACAATCATATGCACACGCTGCGAGCATGCTGACGACCGAAAGTGCAAGTTGACAAAACTGAATCACCTCGTAACCTCGACCAATCATAACAAAGATATGGAAAGCGTACGTCACTGCACGTTTGTCCAATGAAATAATTGTATCAAATGAAATCATTGAGCTTTAAGACCAGTAGCTTTCTTTATCATTGCGGATAAAGAAAGGGGACACCAGTCTAACGCGGTGTTAGTGATGGGTGCTAAAATGGCCGTACATGTTCAAGATGGAGGAAAAAATGAAAATTAATGTTGAGTGGTTGGTGTTACGCAGTAGTCGAGGTGAATTTACTTTTTGCATAGGAATAATAAGTAGGAACAATGAAATTTAGTGGTAAAGTCATGACTCTGGGCCACCATATTAACGTCAATCGATCTGAGCGTCAACCCACTCCACCATTAGTTTGATCTACTCTTGTCTGCTGCGTACGCCCTCTATGTTAGCCATGTACACAATAATATCCACTCCATGTGATAAAGCGTTTACCAAACTGTACCACATCGACAAAATAGTTGCGGTACAGCAAAATCGGTAGCGCGCATGTATTTCGTCAACGTTACCATCAGTATCCATACCCCCCGGTATGAAACCAGGTTAAATACGTAAGTTGCTCAGATTTCTATAACTCAATGTTATCGACTTAAAAGGATAGGCTAAGTCGGCAACTTTTACCCAATGATACAATGTAAAGAAATGGGACACCCTGGGGCGAACACTTGGTGCAAATTTGTACGTAGGCCACACACGAAGTGAAATGAAATTTCAGATAGCCAGCCGTTTATATTGTACAAAGTCACTTTATATGCTTTAAATGAAATCTCAGCCCTGGAGGTTTTTTTATTTCTGTGTCAATACTACAGAGTCCCATGATCTAGAGCAGGTACCATGATAATGTATTTACTTTAATAATGTTCTTCAAGCAATGACAATTTATTGTGCAAGTCTTGCCAATACCCTAAACGAGAAGACTAGGTTTTCTATGAAATCATCTTCTCTTTAATACAATACAACACTCTCGAAAATAAAAATACCCATAGCAATTCGTTGTAAATACTATTTAATTATTTATATCTTACAGATAATTTGTTAACAAAATTAAAACAAAATTTAAACTTGGGACAAATAAAAAATAGTGCATAAGTCATAGTGCATGTATAGGGTATGATTTATAGCTTATGCCATCCCAAGTTAAACGAGATCTTTCAAAAGCATCAAGATGCTACTTACAGGGACATTTTGTTACACTTGGGTTTACACTCAAAGTTCAGCCAAAGAGACACTGTGACCCATGAATCTGTGTTTAAAACCATCTCTCGTTCTGCAAAACGCTTTCACTTATTATGGCCAACTTAATATTGTTGTTCGTAGATATTTACAATCAGGGAGACGTATTCATCTAATGGTGTCTGTTTATCAGGACTGACAATGAGCACTGGATGAGAACACAGGGGAGAATCCGACTAGGCGGAGGTTGTCCTTATGCTCCTTTGCACGCTCACGAAGTTCGGCAATGCTTGTGCTTCGTCGGGTCTCTGGACTCTTATCCATCACAAAGTCACCCAGAACTGCTGACAGCGATGCCCTGGAGGCCATGGGCGGTAAGATGCGGGGAACAACGTGGATGAACGGTAGGCCTTTGGTTGAAGAACTTCCTCGGAGACAACTCGTCATAGCGTGGCAGTCTGCGGTGGCGGGGTGCCTGCCAACGACCGACGGCTCATCGCAAGACGAAGTTGATGGATTTGTGGACTGCTTGACAACGCTTCCTCCGCCGAATATTCGACCGTCTCTCTTCTGCGTCCCTGTGCTCTTTTCTTGTTTTCTCCACTTAGCCCTTCGATTCTGAAACCACACCTGAAAAAGCAAAAGATGTTTGCATTAAGAGCGACGGCACTAAGGACGCGACAGGAATGCAGCCCCGTAATGCGGCACCTGAGTTCACCGCATTGCACGGTTTGTTTGCAAATTGGCGCAAAATTAAAAAGGGGGCGGAAAAAAGGCGGGAGAAAATGAGAACGAGAACGAGGAAGAAAATTGATCAGTTATCGTCTGTGTAATAGATACATCTCAGAAACAATTGAGATGTCAGTCTTAATGCGCTTAAGTGAATTACACTCAGCTCGTACACAGAAAATGATGTCATTAGTGGGAGAGAAGGAGTTGGGGGAATAATAATTGTGGAAGGTTGAAGCTGGGCCGTGGAACAAGCAGGTGGTATGGGCACAGGGCAATCTGAATGCAGTAATAGCATCGATTAAGAAGCATTTATCAACGCTTAGTGGTCGGCGGTGAGTTTAATGGATTGGTTTACAGCCTTCAGACTGCAATACTTCTTTCTCTGGAAAGGTACACTTTATTTGACCTCATAACGGGAGATCTACTGTATAGACATTCTTTAGTCGTTTCGAGCCGTTTTGAAGGGTGAAAGTTTTTCCCCTTGTGTGACCCCAATTGAGTACCAACAAACAAGTTACCTCCCCTGTTATCTCACATAACTGCCCCACCCACAAAGTCTAACCCTATTGCTATAAAGTCAAGGCTTGAGGGTAATAATACTTCGTTATTTTTGCTTTGTGTTTGCTGGGGTGTTTTTTTGTTGTTGCACAATGTTTTTGTTGCGTTGCGGTGTTTTGGTTTGCTGCTGTTGTTGTTTTGTGTTTCAAGAAATGAGCTTTACGCAAAGTCCAACCTTACACGACACACACACTTTGTAGATGGTGTCAGGGATTTGGGGGCGCCATTAAGAATTACTATCAACGTCCATACACCAAATCATACACAAAGGGATTGCTTTTAGCCTAATTTCAAAATGACCACAGCAAAAGGTTTAACTGATCAATCCCAAAACGTGTTCACATTTATGACCTCAGTTTGAATTGAGTGCAAAAAAAGTGCCTGATTTGAGTTGAGTGGGTTATCAAAAATACCACTTAACTTACTTGACCACTTTTTCAAACTTGTATTTTTTTACTTTTTTTTAAACTGCAGTTTGCACTACAGTCTATTTCTGTTTTGTGCACAAAATATCTCTCTTTTATTTATTTTTCAAAGTGCTCAAATTGTTAAACCCCTTGACTTTTGAAAATGACTAACCGCATCTTTGAATTCGTCCCTTTTATTGCAGTGTTATTTTCTAAAGTCGGATACACAACACCCAAACGGATCCGAGAGCTTAAATCGGTTGCTAGGAGTTGGTCAATCTCTTGATCGATTGCACTCTCAAACTAACCATTTAGTTGGAGCATGTCTTACAGTGTAATGTGTTTGTCGTCATACACTGCGTTATTAACTTACACAAGTAGTATCGACCCATTCCGTTCAATGGTGTAGACTTTTCCTGTTATAGTCACTTTCATTTGGATAATTTTTTAATATTAAAACCCCTGAATTTATTTTGTACTTCTAATAATGATGCAGGCTTTATAGACCAGGTGTGAACCTGAGAACAAAAGATGTTCACAGAAACTTGAGAAGTTCTCACGTTTTCACTGATTCGGTACGTAGATTGGTCCCCAAGAGGATGAAGAACTGGCAATGTATACAACAAAGAAAAATGTAATCTCCTAAAACTACTTTGAAGGAGATGCCTGGAATTGATTTCACTATATATTTTATAATTTGCTGCCCTAACATCTTTGTGAGCGAAATGACCAGTGATTGTTTACTGATTACTTTGTCATCTTAAAAATTTCAAAACAAAAACTGCAGGATTTGCATGTGAACAGAACAATTGTTTCACAGACTATAACAAATTTTAAACAATCTTTTAAGTTGTAAAAATAATTCGTAGTTATGTAGCTATGGCTTGCGGTTTCGAAAAAATCATATGAATGTAATAATATTTAATGAAACTTCGGTTCTAGTATATAATAGCCGTTACAATAACTTTAATATCAAACTCTGATGACTCTTATATTTAAGGGGATTTATGTAAGATTTAATTCATTTTCATCCTGTAGTCTTTACTAAATTCAACATAACATACAACCAACCATTGTAGCAGTAAATTCAATTTAGTGGACCTGTTTTAGTGAAAATAAAGGTAAAGAGCTTTAGGTTTTGCCACTTAATGCACGGATCAAAAGTAACAAACAAATGTAATTTATTTATTGACTAAACTTATTTAGTTATGGGGTGCTAAATGCTTTTTTCGCAACTTTGGTGTTTCAGATCCGAATATTTCGTTTGAGGTTATAAGTATACACTGCAAAAACTAGGGTGTTAAAATTGACACCATGGGTGTTGTCACATATAATATAATACCAAAGAGAGAATCAAAACTAACCTCAAAAAGTTGTGTCGGCAGATATTACTAACTAGTGTGTTTTAACACCTTGTTTTGTGTCAATTTTAACACCCCAGTTTTAGCAGTGTATAAACTTCTTAGTAAGTTTTTAGACTTAAACCTATCATTTTGTTTTCGGCAATGACTCATCCTTTTGTCTTTAACTGACACAAGTCTGGCATACTTTTTACCTCATGGTCACCCTTCTCAAAAAGAAGACTTCCACGATGCGATGATTGCATTAATATTGTGTCCAACAGTATTTTACTGATGGGAAACAACACTACTGCACCCACCTGCATTCCCCTTGGTGGGTTATTCATTAACTAGTGTTTATGCCCTCTATCGCTTTACTGTGTTTCAATATGACGGTCTCTATTTTAAGAGGGTCGTATTTTTTTTTTACTGCAATTTATTGTAGCTTAATTCAATTTTGTGAGGTTGATTTAAGCTCTCTCGTGCCGTATTGGGGCCCAAGAGTGGCCCCTCAAGTGTTGGTTAATTTCGACTGCCAGCTATAAAACAACAAATTGCCTGCTATGTTTATTGAGCAAGACAAGTACCGAGGTTTGGCCGCGGGTGTGCTCATGGTGAGAACGCCGATAAAGCGGTAGTTGGTGCGTGTTTTATAAGGGAAGGTTTTTATGGTGGACACGGGTAGAGCGTGGCGTGCCGACGGTCGTGTGTCAAAGGAACTATAAGAACACACAATTTTGTCAATGTTTTCATGCCTTCTTTCCGGTAAAAAAAACCCCAAGAGAATTTATATAATATGTCTATATTTTTTAGCATGACTGCTGTCTGTGGGTTGTTGTTGTTGTTGTTGTTGATGGTGGTGGTGTTTTTTTATTTATTTATTTGTTTTTTTTATTGCTGTTTTCTCCCTGTTATGACTTTGCTCGAAAAGCGTTCAAGGAATGAAGACAACCCTTGAGTCACTGATTACAAAAGATACAAGAAAAACAGAAACAAACAAAACAAAACAAAACAATAACAACATGTTGCCATAGGAAAGTGTTTTTTCTCACACGTTATTTCTTTCAGAAACATATCAGTCTCACGTGATTACGAGTACACTTTTGATATTGCTTCGAACACTGTCATTGTTAATCAATCTGTAAACAGTGTATTGTTTTAAGTACCACCGACGAAAAGTGTGGGACTAACTTTGGAGTTCAGTGGCATAACCTCCAGATGGGAATGGGTGGTCTGGGCCGCCAGAAGCAGGGGTGGGTTGGAATTGGGGGTGGGGATAGGGTAAGGTGGGGTGACAAAAGTGTGTTTACATTAATCAATCTTGAGGTGGGGTGGAGTGAATGGGTAGAGGATGGGTGGGTAGGGGTGTGATGGGGGATCATTATTCAGTATAGGAAGGGGTGAGGTTTGGCAAGGTGTGCGTGGGTGTGGAGAACGAGTTGGTTTAATCATAGAGCAAAGGACCTTGCTCTATGGTTTAATCGGTATTACCTGCAGTGGGTTCGCGAGGTGGGGTTGGACAGGGGTTGTGGTAAGGAGAACGAGTTAGATTAATCAGATTCTACCTGGTGGACTTGGTAGGGGTTGGGTTGCCCCAACCCGAACTCACCCTGATTACCAGTGTGGGTTGGGGAGAATGTTATAAACCTGACAGGTATCCCTGGTGGTATACCTGGTAGACGGTGTGGGGTACAGCAGGGGGTATGGGTTGGGGAGAATCAGTTGTGTCCGGTGAGGTGGGGTTGGGCAAGGGGTCAGGGGTCTAGTTAATGGATATACCTCGTTGAAGCGGGATTGTTGAGGTTTGGAAGGGGGAATGTGTTAAGAGAATAAGTGAGTTTAATCGCTCTGCTGGTGGGTGGGGTGGGGAGGGGATAGGTAGAGGGTACACGCAAAGAAAATGATAGGCAGGGGTGGGGAATGGTAGATGGTATGGGTGAGGAAAATGACAGGCAGGGGGTGGGGATTGACAGAGGGCACACGCAAGGGAAAATATGGGCAAGGGTGGGGATGGGCAAAGGGAAGATGCAGGGAAAATGATAGGCAGGGGGTGGGGTGGGGATGAAAAGAGAGGACAATTTCAGGCAGGGGTTTGGGTAAGGCAGAGGGTACAAGTGAGAAGAAAAATTGGCAGGAGTGAGGATGGGCAGAGGTCACACGGAGGGAAATGATGGGAGAGGGTACGGATGGGCAGAGAGCTTACACGCAGAGAAAATTATTGGCAGGGGGTGAAGATGGGCAGAGGGAACAAGCGAGGGAAATGACGGGCGAGGGTGGGGATGAGCAGAGGGTACACGTGGGAAAAATGATGGGCAGGGGTGGGGATGGGCAAAGGGGACACGCGGGCAAAATGGTAGACAGGTTTGGGGATGGCAGAGGGTACACACGGGGACAACATTGAGCAGGGGTTTGGGTTGGGCAGAGGATACATGCGAGGGAAATGATGGGTTAGGGTGGGGATGGGCAGAGAGTACAATGGGGAAGAATGGTAGATAGGGGTGGGAATGGGCAGAAGCTACATGCGAGGGAAATGATGGGCAAGGGTAGGGATTGGCAGAGGCCACGCGAGGGAAATAACAGGGATGGGAATGAGGATGGGCAGAGGGTACACACGGGGACAACAATGAGCAAGGGTTTGGGTTGGGCAGAGGGTACAAGAGGGAAGAATGTTAGAAAGGAGTGGGGATGAGCAGAGGGCACATGCGAGGGAAATGATGGGTTAGGGTGGGGATGGGCAGAGAGTACAATGGGAAAAATCATAGGTGGGGTGCGGTTGGGCAGAAGGTACATGCAAGAAAAATGATTGGCGAGGGTTGGGATTGGTAGAGGCCACGCGAGGGAAATAACAGGCAGGGGATAGGGATGGGCATAGGGCACACGCAAGGGAAATGATCAGCAGGGTTGGGGAATGGTAGAGAGTACACGCGGGGGAAAACGATGGGCAGGGGTGGGGATGGGACGAAGGTACACAGGTAATGGTCAAAGAGTATATGCATGGAAAATGATAGACAGGGGGTAGGGATGGATGGGAAGTACTCGGAAGAAAATGATGGGCAAGAAGTGGGGATGAGCTGCAGAAGGTTTATGCAAACAAATTGATGGGCATAGAGTGGGAATGGGCAGAGGGTCATGCAAGGAAATTGATTGGCAGGGGGGTGAAGATGGACAGAGGTTACACAGGAGGAAAACGATGGGCGGGGTTGGGTAATGGCAGAGAGTGTACATGAAGGAAAATGATGGGCAGAGGATGGGGATGGATATGGGGTAAGGATAGGCAGAGGGTACACCCGAGGAAAATAATGGGCAGGGTTGGGGAATGGCTGAGAGTACACCCGGGGTAAATGATAGGCAAAGGTGGGGATGGGCAGAGGGTACAGAGGTTATTGTCAGATGGTACATGCAGGGAACATGGTATAGAGGTAGGTGATTAGCAGAGGGAACACCGAGAATGACGGAAAGGGGTTGAAGATGGGCAGGGGGTACAGCAAATAAATTAATGGCAAGGTATGGGGATGGGCAGAAAGTACATGCAGGTAAAATGCTGGGCGGAGTTAGGTGGGCAGAGGCCCACGCATGGGTGGGGGGGGGGGTAAAGTTGGGCTGAGGGTACACACACGGGAAATGATGAGCAGTGGCTGGGGATGGGCAGAAGGTACACGCGGGACAAAAACGGGCAGGATTTGGGGTAATGGCAGAGGGTACAAGGGGGAAGAAAGACAGGCAGGGGTGGGAATGATGGGCAGAGAGTATACATGAGGAAAATGATGGGCGTGGTGGAGACTGGCAGAGGCCCACGCAAGGGAAATATTGGGCAGGGAGTGGGGATGGACAGAGGGGCGGGGGTGGGGATGGACAGAGGGGCAGTGGGTACATGCGAGGAAAGTAATGAGCGGGGGTGGGGACGGACAGAGATTAACAAGGAGAGAGGGTAGAGGGTCCGTGAGTGAAATGATGGGCGGGGTGGGGTTGGACAGAGAGTACATGCAGGGAAATTGATATGCAAGGATGGGATGGGCAGAGGGTCATGCAGGGAAATTGATGGGCAAAGGTGAAGACGGGCAAAGAGTAAACACGAGAGGATGGTGGGCGGGGTTGGGTAATGGCAGAAAGTACAAGCACGGAAAAATGATAGGCAGGGGTTGGGGACGGGCAGAGGGTACATGCGGGAAAATGAAGGGCCTGGGGTTGGAATTGGTAGAGCGAACTAACGGGCAATACCGTGGGTTTTGCATAGGGTACATGCAGAACAATTTATGGGCAAGGAGTGGGGATGGGCAGAGGGTCATGCAGGAAAAGTGATGGGTGGGGGTGGAGATGGGCAGAGGGTACAAGAGAGGGAAATGATGGGCAGTGGTTTGGGATGAGCAGAGGGCACACACGAGGGAAATGATGGGCAGGGGGATGGGATGGGCAGAGGGTGAAGATGGGCAGGGGGCAAAGATGGGCAGGGGCGAAGATGGGCAGAGGGTACATGCAGAAAAATTTGATGAGCAAGGAGTCGGGATGGGCAGAGGGTCATGCAGGGAAAGGGATGGGTAGGGTGGGGATGGGCAGGGGGTACAAGCGAGGAAAATGATGGGCATGGGTTGGGGGTGAGCAGAGAGTACACGCGAGGGAAATGATGGGCAGAGGATGGGGATGGGCCAAGTGTTACGAGAGTAAAATGATGGGCAGGCTTTTGGGGATGGGCAGAGGGTACATGCAGCAGGGAAATATGGTATGTTGGGTGGAAGCAGGTTTGGTTTTGCAGGGGCAATGGGTGAAGAGAAATAATCAGTATATCTTGTCGGCTTGGGTTTGACAGGGTTTGTGGGTAGGAGAGATGATGTGTTTAACTAATCAGTTTATCTGGTTGGTTGGGGTCGGACAGGGGGTAAGAGCTGGGGATAATGAGTTGGATTACTTGGTAGCTGGTGGGTTTGGGTTTGACAGGGGATTGGTATGGAGAATAAGTTAGAAGTTAATCGGTACATCTTGTGGGTTTGTGTTAGTCAGGTGGTGTAGGTTTGGGAGAATGAGTTAGAATAACTGATAATTCTGGTGGGTTGGGGCGGACAAGGGGTTGTGGGAGAATATGTTCCATTCATTAGTATACACGTTTGGCTTGGTTGGGGATGGGGACTGGGCTAGTCAGGGTTTGACAGGAGGGGTTGAGAAGAAGGGGTTAGATTTGTACCTGGACCCTGGCCTCCATAAGATCCAATCTCATTGCAAGTGCCTCCCTCATGAATATATCAGGATAATGCGTTGTCTCGAACGCCCTCTCCAGTTCCTCCAGCTGCCATCCAGTGAAATTCGTCCTAACACGCATGCGCCTGGGCTTGCGCTTTTCATCAATGACATTGTGACTTCCTAATATGAACCATACAAAATTAAAAATTAAAAAGTCATTTTGAAGGTTTTGTTAATGGACGCAGTAGAAGTGTGAGTGGGTTTCTGCCAGACCAACTAAATGAGTCGTTTAGTTTGGTCACAAAAACAAAGAAGAATGAGTAGTGCATAAATCATCAAACGATTGTACCATTACAAACTACAAGTTTTAACATTGGGATTTCCTAGTCACTCGAGGGCAAAGTGGGTTTCAGATGTTTACCATGCCATTAGATTAAAGTAGTTATGATACCTATTAAGAGTAAATTGTTAGTTTAACATATTAAACAAAGCAAAGATGTTTTTAGAAGAGAGATGAATACCCAATTGTAGAATTTAGAAAAGGGCATAGTTTATATCAACTAAGTAAACATCAATAGGACGTATTGTTGCGACTTTTATCTCAATTAATTTAGGAACAAATTACCACAGATTGGTTACATGCACATTTGTTGGATCTAAGTAGATAATAGGAAAGACTGTACCCTTTTCCTCAAAATAATATGATCGTTCATTGATCAGACTCAACAATAATTGCACCTGCTTTTACACAGTACCGACCCTGGACCTTCTCTTGACCATTTCTACCCCATACTTAACGGAGAACGGTGACGTATCAACAAAACCTCCAGTTTTCCTGAAGGGGAATGTACCTGTAAGGAAATCCCGTCATACGAGAAGGCTTTCCCGTCCCTGCCAACATTCCTATGGGATGAATATGTTGTCAGATGACACCGCGAAATGTGGGAGTACTTGGTTTAGCTCTATTTAATACACGACCAATTAGCGTAGATTATCATAACAGCCCGCAGGCTCTTCGGGTATTCAACAACACTCAACGCCAGACGAGTGTGAACGATTAAGAGTCGCTGTGAAAGTGACGTTACAATTACTTTAGGGTATCAGTTCAGACAGTCCGTTCCTACTTTCTAACTCTGCTTATGGCGAAATGGCTTAGTTTCCATCTCGAAGTTCACCGATTTCAAAGTATTCTACTTATTTTCTTTTGCACCACTGGCCGAAGTAATTTGAAATAATCTCCATCATGTACCTCGGAGTTGTCACACATTTCTTTTCAAGTTTTACGGTAGAATGATATGATTTGTATAACCACCGACAACAAATGTGCAAATAAAGTTCATATCAGATCAAAATTTCCAACTGAAACACTTTCCCCGTCGAGAATTTAACATTTGAAGACCAGTAAGACCACCATAAACAAATGTTCTTATTTTGGTTGCATTTGCAACAATTAAACCAAGCACACATTTTTGTATTTAGTTAGTTAGTTAGTTAATACTACTATTTTTTTTCTCTCTCTCTCTCACTTAAACATGACCAGGTAAGTTGAGAAAATTGTCACGGGTCAGTTGCATTGTGTGTTTATTGAAAAGTAGTAAATGTAAACTCATTGTTCAAATAATTGAGGCAGTGTCATTATCTGTGCGAAAATACGATGTTAGAATTTTCGGACTGCAAACACTTGTTTGTTTGTTTTCCCCCCAAAAATGTGTAAGATCATTTTAATCCATTCAAACGACAATAATGTTATGGAATTGAAGAGCAATATTTCAAAGACGAGATTCTTGAATCTGTATTTATGTTAACTCTAAATAAATATTTATTGCACAAGGTATCTTTTCAAAGTGCCGTCGGATAATGTTTATACGGGGCAGGTCATTTCGTCCAACATTTAGCATTATTTTCGTCAAGATTGTGTCGGACACATCGGGTTGATCACAACGGTTTGTCGGACACGATTGGCCGCCGGACGTATGTTTTGTCGGACAAATTGGGTTGGACGTAAGGATTTGTCCGACACAATGGGTCAGACGTATCAGTTAATGAAAGGTTAAAGTGATGGTCTGTAAACAAGTGGTTAACTTATTTATAGTAAACTACCGATGGCTGGAAAGTGCATTTGCGGCACGCTGTCTAACAATGAATTTAAATAATCAGTGTAATTGATTCTTTGTATCAAAAATTGACGTTTCTTCTGTTTTAACATTCACAAAATATTATGTACTTTCAAGGGTCAATTATTTTCTGAGGGTAGTTATTTTTTGTAAACCATATATCTATACAAACAGGTCACCAAGTCTTTTAAGCAAATATTTACTAAGGAATTTGGGTTTGGATGGTCTTGTCCGTAATAACATTTTCATCTCGAAAAAGCTGCATCTAAAGCGGGGTCTTATTGTCGAGATGGCTTCCACAGAGTACGAAATGAAGGTTTATATTTCCGAAGACTGACAATCTGAAACTTCACTACAGTGAAAGCAATTTTGATTTCTACAAGGCAGTGGCGGCGCTATATTATGGTTTGCAAAGGGTGAACTTTGCTACCCCAATTTTCCTCTTTGCCATACCTGAGACTAAATAGATCTGAATTTTTGTTTTGTGCTTATAGGTGGCCCATTACTATCTCTTTTTATTCATAAAAAAAGACAAACCACTAAACAAAACACTTTCCTACTACAAATGATTTTTGTTTCAATCGCCCTTGTGGCTGATACAGGAAAACAAGACATTTGATTAACACCCCCCGCAATTTCATTGCCCCGTTGTCCCCATGGTAAGTCTGGTGTCACCAGTGCAAGGCTGAAGTAAACAGGGGCAAGTCAGGCCACCTTTTGGTTTAACGAGAAATTGTGTTCATAATTTCGTTTATATATGGGGTACTTGACAAATATGGTATAACCGTTATTAAATGTGCATGCCAACTTGGCGCACACCTCAAGAAAGTTGGTATTGTTTGCTGCTTATTTCAATGAGATGATCGGCTAATTTCTCAAGTGAGGATAAATAATAAAAAGTAATTAATTATAATTACATATATTAGGCCTATAATTATTTACACAAATCATATGACATTATGCGAAGAACTACCTTTCGTTAATACCAAAAATATTTAATTTAATTGCATTAGGCAGAATAGTGAATTCTTACCATTTCGAGTGTCACACATGTGTCTCGTAGTTTTATCTAGATGCTGTTTACTTTCACCGAGTCCGAGAATACTCTCAATGCTGAACCCCAGGCTCTTCGAGCCCTGCTGCTGCATGGTGACTGAGTGGAACATTTTCTTCAGGGAAATTCCACCTAAAATCTGGTTATCAGTCGGAAAGAAACTCTCAGCCCGTGGACTTCTCTATACAGATGCGCAAGTTCGTATCCCCAGAGACGTTATGATGAACCGTTTGTCTTTACAACCGAAAACAAGGTCATCTAGATCTGTTAAAATGTTTTGACTGATTTATGATCTGGTTATATTCCGTAATGAGAGTGCCAGAAGGAGTGTGTCGTTGACCAATCATCGCCAGGATAGCATAGAAAGGGCTGAGTTACAGTGTCCAATAAGAAACGAGTATGTAAGCCCCCTAGATGACCGTACAAGCGGACACCAATGGGCTGTGTTGGTTGTGGAGTTTTGCATTAGTACGGCTTGGCATTGGTTTCTTAACCTATGTTGAGTTTCAATGTCGCACGACGCAATCATTACATCAACTAGTGCTGCAGAGATATAGTTCATGTAGTTAGGTTATTCTACTTTTTGCAAACCCATTATCACCCTGAGGGTGTCTGATAATGGGTGGCAATAAACGAGAGAAATTAGGGTAAACAAACACCCAAACGTTTAACCTAAACTTATCATAAAATGTGGGTTAAGTGGCTGGGGCAGAGGGCTAATTTTGAAGGGGGCCTCAGGAAGCGACCATAAAGCCCATATCACCTGCGATCCAGTACCGATGTTGCTAGGGATATTCCTATACAACAAGCAACAAGCAACCCCCACGCCATTTGCTGAACCCGATGGCGATAAGATAACATTGTGACGATTGAATCGGGAAAAGTGATTTGGTTTTCTTCCTCTTCTAGCGCTGTGCTAAACCCGATGCCG
>CM021528.1:18355941-18370214 GCA_010994315.2 Pisaster ochraceus
TGTTTTTCAAAGTATTATATTTACAGCGTTTTATAGATGGACTTGATCACGTACCAACGTGTTATATAGCTAAGGGTAGCATTTCTGAAGCAGGACAGATCTGTTCAGAAGAAATCAAGTTGCTCCCCGGTGTCAAATTTCTAGAGCGACTTCAGAGGTCTTATTCCCCGAGTCAATGTTATGTTGATCGACACCTCATTGGTGTCAAGATGGGTGAAGGAGTCAGCTCTAGGGGATAACGCGGGAGAGGTGTTTAGCAAAATGTATTGCCTTACACCTGAGACCCGTCCATTAATAATACAACTGGTCACATTATCATCAAACATTGCTTAATCCGACACTCAACAGGCAATTGCGAAAATGTTCTATCAGGTAGACCTACAACACTTAAGTGTTACAGTCTGAAAGTCCATTGATTATAAAGTTAACACTGTTACCAATCCCCGGTGAAATATCACAGTCTGAAACAGTGTCAACATCTCGCGAGAAAGCGCTCTTAACACCCCCCCCCCATCGCCTCTGCCTATTCAAATATTGCATTAGAAATAACCACATAAAACTTGATATGGTATATACTGTGCATAAAAAAACCTCTGATTACTCAGTTTCACTGGGCCATTGTCTTTAGTTTTGATTATTGCGTTTGTTTATTCGTTTATTTGTTTGTTTTTGTAACTTTTAAAATCTTGTTTTCCCAATGTGTGTGTCTCTCTTGTAAATATTTAACATACTTCAACATAATAGCTTTGTGCTGCCAGTTGGATCTCTCCAATAGATATGAAGAGAAATTAAATAAGAACGAAGTAAATACATTTTCAGTTTGTCTGTTGGGTTGTTTTCCCCTTTTTAAAGTTAATTTTTACTTGTTTATGTTTCTATTTATTGGTGTTGTTTATATAATGTATACTATAATTGGGTTGTTTTTGTTTTGGCTTTGTCATTATACGGTTCAACGTTAATTTGGTGATTGAAACCTGTTCATTCTTTGCTTTGACGGTGTGTGTATGAAAAAGGTTTGACTCTTCCAACTAACCAATGATTATAATATCTTTGTAATTATAAAAAAAGTAACTGCCAAATGGCTTCCTATTGGGTATTTAACTGTGACTGTTGTCTTGCATCAACCACTGGCAAACCGTTAGTGAAACATTACCAATAAATGATAAATTGCGTTCAAAACAGAAAAAGAACAAAAAATCACCTGTTCAGATAATTTCTTCTTGTAGTTCTCGGTCGTCGAACTAACGCGTTTTCACGTGATGTCACGAGGGGTTTGTTGTATAGTTGAATTACGAGTCAAAAAGCCCGTTGGGTAAACGTTTGGAATGTACTAGTTTTTACGCCGCTTATCCCAGGTAAGGACGTGTCTATGACACTGTATCTCTACAAATTGGCAATACTTGATGGATACAAGACACTTTGCCGTCCAAACCTCCTTCATCTGAGTTAACCTTCTCATGATTAATGTCCAAAGAAATAAAAATTTATAATAATATAGTGCATCGGATATTTTATTTATGTCATAAACAATTTATTGGCAACATACAGTTTTCAAGCAAATCGAAACATTATTATTTAAATGTTTACACTATTTATTAAAAATTGTGTTTCTTGCGTGGATTACCTTTTCTTTGATTGTTTCTTTGTAACATTTGTATTGTATGTCACGGTAAAATAAATGATGATAATAGTTGTGATAAAATGATCTACCTTCATAATAACAAAAAAACATCTCGAAATCCCCAACAAAATCTTGCAGCAATTTCCTCAACCACGTTTATTTAACTAACAGGCAAAAAACTTTACAATGAGAGTAACCTATAGGTCTGCTAAAATATTTCATTAACGCATTGATTATTATTTATTTGATTTTCCCTTCTTTATGTTTTTAATATATACAAACAAACTTTTACTATTTGTTTGTATTGCTGTTTATTCTCTTCATTTACTGTTTGTTTACCTTTTATAAGTTAATTATTTTATTTATTTATTTATTCGTAATTTTTTCCCTCTCTCTTTCCTTTAATACATTTTATTCTTTCTTCTTCCTCCTTTTTTTTTTTTTTTTTTTTTTTTTTTTTTTTTTTTTTTTTTTTTTTTTTTTTGGGGGGGGGGATGCAAAAACAAGCCAGCCCAAATTGTTTACTGGCCTGTAAGCTCAAGTTAGTCTCATAAGCTGACTGTTAAGCGAGTCTTGAAAGAACCTTTTGTTAAATTTAAGGAAATGCCAATTAAACTTGTAATGGAAGCAAAGCTCCTATTACAAATGGACTGACATATCCATTTATCATCAGGGTTTAAGAACATTGTGGACATTTCGGACCACTTGAGTAGATGGTTTTCAAGAATAAGTGACAGCATCTTCGTCTTTCTAAAGAGGGTAGACATTCGATTCACTGCACTTCAAATAGTGTGAAATGGCATACGAACGGTTTATATATATGCGAACCCATCGACGTGCTCGTACAGCTCGTGACTTGCCACTTAAAGTAGATAGGACACGCGTTCGGGTTGAGTGTCATTGCGAATTCTAAGATAATTTTGGCACTGCGTGTTGCTTGTGGCATGGAAGTTATGTACACACAGCCCTTGGCATACTATGGTGTCTCCTTCATCAGTGTTGTCAACCTCCTACCCGCTCATGTATGAAGTCAAGCCTGTAAACGTTTCCCTGTCACTCAGGAGCGAATTTGAACCGGAAGGGGGTATCGCCGTTACGCAAATTGAGACATAATCGCGTGTTGGTCAGATTCATTGAATGTATTAGTAATGATCGCCGCTCTGATAACCGTAAACGGAACGCGGGCCGGACTAAATTCTTACCAGAAGCGGCCAGTTCAGCATTCACATCGATTTGACTAAATCTACATGCACGAGTTTAGTTAGTTCAATTTACGTAGTAAAAAAAAAAAAACCTCCAGAGTTCCTAAAGCTGGACTACACTCTTAAAAAATTGATTTGACCTAGATTCCAGTTCCAATGGGGCCTGCCCTATTTCTGGTTTAAAAAAACGGGATTTTTACTCGGATCCTGAGTCAGTTTGACCCATTTTCGGATCACTTTGACTCAGATTACAGGTCACACTGACCTAGCATTTTCGCAAGACCCCAAGGAACCTGGGATCGGGTCAATTCTGACCCAGAAGTTGTTGTTTAATGCAGGAACGTATGCCTTACGATACATTGAAAATAAGTTAGTTAAAAGTCACCACAACTGTTTTTCTAAATATAATCATAATTTACACTCACGGCACATACTCTGGTAGGATGTTCAGGGGTCACATGTGACTATATCAATGAATAATAATGTTCATGGTGGGTTCAGTGGCGGTCAAAATTAAGTACACACATAATACTGTATTAAAAACAGCAAACCGCTCGATGTAGCCATCTACGTTCCTTAGAACTCACATATCTGCATTATGCATCCAATGGATCTAGATCCTGTACGGTTCCATTACTGCATTGTTAATGTATTTTCTTTTCACATTCTTCGGATATTATAACTATTAGAACTGTACCAATACAACATCTGCATCTATCAAACTCATGTATCAAAAGGTAAAAGAATATACACCTCAATACTAAATTGTTACCAGGTAAACATCAACTTTATAACCAGAGCCGAACATGAGTGTCACGTCATTCAAAATGGCCTCAAGTGTAGATAAATACACTTTCGGGAAAAACCAAGGAAGTTAACGAAACAAAAACACCCACGGTTACTGAACGAAAATGAAGAAAAGCGAGTAAGTTCAAGACCATGGGAGAGGAACGCATGTTATGTAAGTAACATCCTCGTGGCGAAATAGACGACAAAACTCCACCTAAACGTGACTCCCTTCTTAGTATCCCTTAAGGTAAAGTCTGAAGCATTGGCACATTGCGTGTACAATAGGTTACCGTGCAGGATAAGGCAAAAGGCATAGTGGGGATTGAAGCCAAGGATATACCACGGGGGCATCAGCGAGTCAATCCCCGGTGGCTGAACAAACCCCTGACACGGCGCTAGCTTAGAGTGCGGGCGAACCCCAAGCATGGTTGCATCATTTAGAGTTGGACACGCTACAGTGTCTTCACGGTGGAGCGATCGCTCTGCCGTTCAAAGTCCGTAGGTGTGTGAGCACTGAGGGTCGGGTTAATTGGGTTCGAATGGCTTTCCAAATTGAGGATTTGCGACGCGCAATCTCGGATTGCAGCACGGAATTATGGCTGATGAGGAAAGAGAACTACATTCCCTTTTGCTATTATTGTGTTCCAGTTACAATGAACTCTGTGGCTCACCTTATGTACGAAATTGGGTAGAATTCGTCTCATCGGTGCAACGAGGCTGCAACCTTTCTGTAATTTGGTGATGTAACTCCAAGGTCTTTGTTTAAAAAGAGAAAAATCCCGCATGTTTGCTTATAACCGATGATGTAAGATGAAACCAAGTTGAACGGATCAATCTGGGCCTTTTTCAAAACTTGGAAACAAATCTTTTTGTTAAACTGCATTTAATGACACAATGAATTGCGCATAACCAAATTGCGTATAGCGACGTAATTTGCGTTACAACGTCAGATCAGATTGATAATAACCGCTACTCGTTGGTCCCCATTTATATCAATAATTGCTGCTCGTTGGTACCCATGGCAATGCTTATGAATGCCGAACAGATGTAATGAAGGACTTATGGGGGCGGGGACAGGGGAGTGCCCCCTTCATATTTATAAGTGAACATACAAGTAAACGGAGTACATGGTGTACGATGATATCCCCGCACCGAAGCCACACCCACCCCCGAAAAGTTATCTTCTGATAAGTGCTCAGTCCTCAGAAAATCTGAGGTTATTTGAGGTTGCTCAGTCGGGTTCACGAAGTGATTTCTACAGAGTGTTGTTTAATTTGTCGATACATCAGTTAATCCGACTTAAGCATGCTTTATCAATCACCGAGGTCTCCGGTGATGGTTAATGACCTGTCAGTGATCAAGATTCTGCAGGTTGGGGCAAAAATATTGTTCGTAAGCAATCCATGCAGAATTTTATACATCTATGTATTTAGCACAGTTGAATATTGCTTAGCAGAAACCAAGGAGTAACAAAACACAACCCACTTTTTGAATTGCCATCTCCTCCTGCGTCGTGTACCCGGTTAAAATTTTGCTAAGCAAACATATTTTCTGCTCAACAATTTCATAGAGCTGCTTAAGCAGACATTTCTGCTTAACAATTTTCCGCTCATCAAAAGTTAGCATGAAGCACATTTCTCATTTCAGAGGAACCAATCAGAGCAGTACTGACTCTACACTGAAGCCTCTGAATCCCTTAAGAGACCTGGGGTCGATTTCACAAAACCCTTCCTAACTTAGGACTAGTCCTAGGCAATGCTAGGAGATAGGACTAGTCCTAAGTTAAGACCAGTTACTGGTCCTAACTTCAGATAAGACTATAGTCTTCTATAGTCTGTGAAATCGACCCCAGCATCTCAAACTTCAATCTGCTGATGATACTAGAGCAGGCTAGTCGAAACGTCGAGACCAATTAAGAACTCACGCCGCGGCGGTGAAGCTAGCAAAGAGAAGTCCCCTCAATCCACTCAAAGAAAGTAATCCGAATTTCCTGCCTCCAGGTGGCACATACAATAAGCAGCACAGTTCTTGAACTACAGTGGTCGCCTGAATTCCAATATCTACTTCGCGGTAAACAGCAAGACAAGTTCTAAAGAACAAATCTACACCGCTTAATAGTTATATACGCATGGTGTTACCTCAAACTGAACATACAATGCCTCAAAACCCATACAAGTTTCACGTTCTAGTAAGCAAAGCTTTTCTGTGCTTAGTTGCTTTTAGTGCTTCATAAACACTAGGAAATTGGGCTAGTTTGAAATAGACGTATTCATGAGGCCCCACCCATCAGAGCAACTAGGCGACACCTCGGTAGCGCGTACGGCACATGCGTCTTGCCTTGCCCTGGCGCCCCCCACACGCACAGGACAAGACAACGCAATCCAAACGGTGACAACTTGTTTAAATTTTATGATGGGATTTTAAAGTGTCGGACTCTTGGGCGCGTGTTCGCGGTAGTGTTTGGCCAAAGCGTTCAGGGGCGGAACTTAAAGAATATCAGTAGTGCTAGGCCCTGAAGTCTGGGCCCACACAGTAGTCTGGTGCCTATCCGTCTCTGACCTATATCCATTGGTCTTACTCAACATCTCTCTGTTGAGACTTGAAGACGCTTTTCAGAGTAAAGTCGCCGTTATAATAGCAATAAAATGTGCGGCAAAATGAAATCAAAACATCCGGAGCATGCTCAGGAATAATTATATGTCCCTTAAGAGTGTGAACAAAATGCAGTGGCCTGGCCGCTCAGGGAGCATTTTTTCACAGGGCGACGTGAGTTATTAAGTAACAATTTACTGTTCTGATCCTGTGGAGGTAGTATTTAAAGAGCAAACATACTGCTGCTGGTTGAACGTGTACCACACGTGGATTCTGGTAATTAAACTCCAAGTCCGTGTCTCTTCGGGGACACTGTACGAAGTAACACACACCCCCCCCCCCCAACGAAGTGCCGGGTCTCTGCGAAAGCAAATTCAGCACGTGCGTTGCGCACGAGTTGAAAAGTGTCAGGAATGGATAATTCACGCTGTGTTGTATTTGGGTCAACTTGTAAAAAGCAAAAATCCAAAAATTATCTGTCTTCATGTTATCAGCTTGGGAGATAATCTTCGTGAACTGGAAATGAGATTACGGTCTTGCTTCAATTTCATAGAGCTCCTTAAGCAGAAAAAGTAGCTAAGCACAATTAAGTTATGCTTGTCATAATAAGGCTACCGGCTACAAAACTTGTCACTTGCACAATCTGTGACTGGTTCCTTGCCTACTTTTGCTTAGCAGAGAGTTGTTAAGCAATATTTTCTGTTAAAGAAACGGGATTTTATAACTGTAAGCATCTTTGCTAATCCAAGTTGGTGGACTTTAACTTCTCAGACAACAAAGTAACACGGCTGCTTCCAGGTTAGTGGCTACGGTTATGGCTCTATCACCACGTCGACACGCGTTGTGGCCATCTTAGTATTTTTCCGCATTTGAATCAATAGAACGATACTGAGGCTGGAAGGTAAAAATAGTCAGGCCCTTTTTGGTGCAATAATTGCAGGTAAACTTTGCTTTTGAATTCAGGGAATTTGACATCAAAATAGAAGTTTAAGAACAGACACAGATGAATGGGTGAAGGCATCTCCTCAACCTGTTGGTTGGTTGCTATACAAAATGGTAGGGAAATGACCGATGATGTATTGTACCGTTTAACAAGCGTCAAAAAGCGTCACGACTCGTCGCGTCATGTCATGACGTTGATATGTCGCGACATAACAGGACTCTCTAGACATCTCCAAACGCTGTCTCGATTGGCTGATGGGCTAAACTCTGTCCCTGGTCAGTGGTTTCTTTGATTAATTTGGTTAATTGTTATGAGACTACTGGCGTGCGGCTTTTGCCCGAGGAAAAATGGCGCACTGCAAAGACTATACCGCTACGTCTTTCTAGTCGACGTGTCTGCACTCGGCAAAATTCTTCATTTTAAATTTTAAAGACAACTTGGTCGGACTGAAGAAGGAAACCATTCTCAACCATTGGCGACTGGTCTTTCCTTTTGGATGGGTGCCAATTTGGCGACTGGCGTTTCCTTTTGGACAATGCTTAAGGAAGCCAGTTTGCCGACTGGAGTTTCCTTGGGTTGTATGAAAGCCAGTTTGCCGACTGGAGTTTCCTTTGGGTGTATGGAAGCCCATTCGCCGACTGGAGTTTCCTTTGGGCGTATGGAAGCAAATTTGACGACTGGCGTTTCCTTTGGGCGTATGGAAGCCCATTTGACGACTGGCGTTTCCTTGTGGTGCATGGAAGCCAATTAGGCGACTGGCGTTTCCTTTCAGGCAAATTTAAGGCAGCCTACTTTTTGAGTTACAAGGAGCACCAAGGCAATGTTCAGAGGACCAACATTGCTTCCGTGAATTATCAGGCCAGCAAACAGCAACATCAGTTTCGTCTGGAGCAATCCTGATAGAAAACCCTGCCATTTGGCGCACTTTAATCGGACGTTACAGTAGGCCTACTTGCACTTCACATTGCTCACAGGGAATCCAAAGTGTAAGAATCCCCTAAAAAGCTGTCACAACCACGTCTGAGTTGGTCTCCCCATGCGCTGTATACCGGTACCTCCACACGACGGGGGACTAGCACACCATTACGTCCGAGTGAACGGACGCTACATTGAATGACATTTCCCACGTGGTTGTGTATTCGTTGACTGGTGTCAAGTTGTCGACGGCTTTTTAATAACGAAATGTAACCGTAAAGGTGTCTCGCAATTGAATAGTAATGTACCGTGCGTGAACCGCCATGAATTACCCAACAACTTGAGTAAGGTATAGCGTTTATCGGCACTTCGCTGGAACTGGCCCGTACTCATATCTAGTTCACTTAAATATATAATGACGATTTGTTGTAGAGTAAAATAATTTTGCCTCCTCAGGTTTTCAACAAAAATTTATAAAACTATGGATCCATAATCCGTTTTTACAGATTCCGTTAGTACGGATTTTTGCAATCCGTTGTTACAGATCCACGATCCATTATTACGGATTCACAAGCTGTTATAATCACAGATTCACACTCCGTTAGTATGGATTAACAATACGGACTCACAATCCGTCATTATTTATATACAAAATTAGTTATTACGAATTCACTTTCCGTTTTTACGGATTCACAATCCGTAATTGCAGATTCACAGACTTGTAAGCCATTAACGAATAAATATTTCGTTTTAACGTAGTCACAATCCACAATAACAAATTGCGAATCCGTAATAACGGAGCAGAATATGTAATACAGATTCCGCTTCGTTATTACGGATTCGGAATTTGTTATTACGGGTTCACAATCCATTATAGCGGGTTATTACGGATTTATCGATGTAGGTTGAGAATCCGTAATAATGGACCGGGAATCCGTAATAACGAATTCCAACTTGTTTTGTTTTAGCTGCTGATAATAGTTCGTACTATATACCGACGATTCAACGGAAACATTTTACTGGCTATAGTTTTTATGATGTTTATTGAGATTAATGCACACTCCTCTCGAAACAGGTGGTGCGTCATCCTTTGCATAAACCGTAATGGACTCAGCTCTATGTGGTTATCATTTCTGATACACTTCGAAACTCATTTGCATTTAAGTTAAATCAATATATAAGATAATATGCCCTTAATACGACTAGGTTAAATGAACTCTTACAGAAATGACATCAAACCAAGTGTATGATTCGTAAATACTCCACATAGAACATTAATTTTTGATATACAAATAAAAAGTTTATATCATTAGAACATGATTTATGAACCAGTTATAAGGTGACTGATAGAATTTTTGTTCTGCCCCGGGCTTGTTCATCTTTCATTGGGTATAACGAACGTGTTTTGAAGAAGATGTTGTTGCAATCAATCCAGCGCGTTGCTTACACCTAAATACCGTACAGATTGCAGGCACACGTTCAGGTTTTAGCACTTGAAGAGGAATCTAATCTGGTTCAAAAAGAAATTAATGAAGCACTTGGTTTCAATATTGAGCTTCTTGTTGAAAACGTGATGTTTGTTTCTGTTTAATTTTGTTATAAAGATAAACAAGATTTCAACTCAAATGTTGCAAGTTAAAACTGTCGCTGAAAGTGTCTAGCTTATCTCGTTAATCAATAGACAAGTTTTATAAAACTCAAGACAAGCTTTTGTATAAAAATTAATCATTTTGATCGTGGAAACTGATCCCGGTCTTTTCCTTTAAACCAAATCAACGCTCAGTTACTTTTAGTGCTCGCCTTTGAGCCAGAAGGCATGGTTTCCACTCATTCCAAGATCAAGTCAAAGTCTAGAATTAAACATTCAAATAAATGAGCGCCACTCCGTCTTAACGAATGTTAATGACTTTGAAGGATTTTAGTTCCAGGACCAAGGTAACCAAAGGCATCACGACAAACTAAAAACAGAAGCAAGCGGATATGACGACGATACGGACAAACCCGTTGGTGGGATATACCGACGATAATGGCACCAATTGCGATTGTAGCACATCATCCCAAATCTATGCCACACCTTCTATGATGCCCAGCCCTTGAGGAGCAGTGCTGCCTTGAATACCTGATGGCAGCAAACAGGAAGGCTGTGAGATGTCCCCAATTCTAGCCAAACATTACAATTTTGAAGAGTAGATGATGGACTCAAAAGAAGATGCGCCTTAAGAGAACAACTAGGATTGGATGCGGGAATTGTATTAGATAGATAGATAGATAAATGGTTTATTTAATTCACAATGCGAAAAAGACATCACAATCAGAAGATTAAATTGCGTCTAAATTTACGTTAATTCATTTGAAAATTCATTATAAATTGCAACAACGAAAATTAAAGGAAATAGACTTAAAGAGGCACCAGACTGATTACACGCCACAAAAAGGGGAAAAGGACATTAAGGGTGATCAAAGGATACGAAAGGGAATAAAAAACCGTCAAATAATTAAAAAGTCATTCTAGATGTGAAGGCAAGTCATTAAAAAAAACAGTCATAAAAATAGGCACACTATCTAAGTATTAGCCACAACAAGTAATTAAACAATATGCAGTCTAAAAAATACAGAAACTGCTTACAGTAATGGGGCCAGTGGATAAACTGCACCTGACGTCATTTACCGCCATCTTTGATGACAAGTAATACAAAAGTGCACGCGTGATGTACGCACTGCGCAAAACTCTCAGCCAATGGTAGCCTTTCACGCGTGCACGTTTCATCAACGATGGCGGCCGATTCAAAGGGTTTATACAAATCTCGATCACCCCATACAGGTGAGCAGTTATTTAAGAACTTACTGATATAAAAATGTATCTTAATAGACTACGAAGCTACTTAATGGTTCCCTATGGTAAAGACTATACCTGAACTGACGTCACAGTTTGCCAATATGCTGTCATCTTGTGAGTTAAATTGCATTGAAACAATACGGTGGGCGTACCACCACGCGTACATCACTACCATGGGCAGCCCGCCGTATGATCAAGGCATTCGGGGGTGGGAGGGGGAGGGGGAATGGAGCGGCGAGATCTTACACCACTGAGAATGAGGTTGACTGCACAGTATAACACACATGCAGTCTAACGCCCACAATGGCGCAGGTGATGACGACTGGTGAATTCGGTTAAAATGAGTGTTCCTTTTTCCGTCAAAATTGTTCTTATCCACAAGTTTTTGTGAGAAGTAAACGTTTCGGATACTATTTACTAGCTGGCAAGATTCACACGTTGGTGGCGTCTCCTTATCAACAGCCAAACCTCAAGTGTAATGAACAATATATGTAAGGGCCAACAAAAGCCTAATATCCAGAAAAATCAGAAACCTTTTTAGCACAGTCAAATCTTTCCAACTACAAAGCTTGACAAATTGGTCTCAAGGGTACGATTAGCTATAACAATTGTATTCCCTAAAATGTATTGTGACCTTCCAATCTTGCTGAGCGGCTCGATGTGATTGTGTCCCTATCGTCCACGAGCCTCGTTTCAAGGGTTCACATCGTGAGCCCGACACGCTATTACCGGGAGACAAAGGGGAGATGCGTGGAAATTGTTGTGCCACTGGGTGGCAAAGTTATTGCAAACACTCTGGGGGAATCTGGCTCTAAAAGCCGTTTTTACAAAAGCTCTCATGGGCCGTTGATTTCTATCAGTAGGTAATATGTAAGTTGAGAAACTCTAGACTTGATTTGAAGCTCGGGCCGGAACGCACTTAATTTAAAAATAAAAATAACGTCCGTTCACGTAACCCTAACTACCTTGTCACGATCTAACCGTTAAGTCAACCTTTTCGAGTTCTAGTGGAAACACAGGTTTTACAATTCTCTACCGAGTGTTTTATGAAGATCACACTTGGCATTTATAAAAATGACACCCGAGTGGGAACTGAGTAAAAGAAAATGAAGCAAATGATTGATATAGACTTTAATTGTGAAAAGAGCTGAGTCGGTGTTCCTTTATTTAAACAGTGTTGAGTCGAGAGGTGCAAAAAGAATTCACGCAGACTGAAATTAAACTGAGAGACTAAAATTGTAAACGATGGTTGGTTTCCGCCAATAGTGAAGAAGTGGGTCCACGTTAAGTGCGAAAGTTAGAGCAGATTGTATTCGTGCAGATTGAATTGGTAATAAAATTGGTACTTCATTTTACTAAGTCCAAGTTAAGTGCGGAAGTTATATGCAGGTTGATAAAGTGTTGGCAGAGCGTCTCAACTTATAGTACAGGTCCGTTTTATAGGATTGTGTACAAGATTTGAAAACATCAAGAGTAAGTGTTTAGATTTACGACTGTCGTTCGCTGGTTGTTACTGACATTGTTCCGTCCCAACTTGACAACTATAGCCGAGACCGATCCCAAGTAAGTATTGTGTGAGTCAGGCCTAAGTTTTGTGCGCATTAATCCTTTTTGTGTGTGAGTCAAGCCAAGTCTTGTGTGAGTCAAGCCAAGTAATGTGTGAGTCAAGCCAAGTCTTGTGTGAGTCAAGCCTACGTATTATGTGAGTCAAACGGCCGTAAACTAAGACTCAGTCTTGTGTGAGGCAAGCCAAGTCTTGTGTGAGTCAAGCCAAGTCTTGTGTGAGTCAAGAAAAGTCTTGTGTGAGTCAAGCCAAGTCTTGTATGAGTCAATCCTAAGTATTTTGGAGTCAAGCCAAAGTATTCTGTGAGTTAAGCGTATAAGTCTTGTGTGTTGTGCTGCCATACACTGATTGATTTGATGTGAATTGATAAGTCCCTGGTCATGGTGCACATCAGGGGTTTAAGAGTTGAAACTGTTATCCTCCCCAATGTCTCTAATATTTCTTCATCCTTTCCTCTTGAAATGTCTCTTCGGGCCTAAAAGTTGCAATGCAAGGCACTTCTCGAAGTCCCCCGATTACATAAAAAGCAAAACTGTTCGCAGTACTTATTTCTTCACACATTATCCCTTTGCTTGAGTTGGCAGACTTAGACAGATGGCAGATTTTGAACCTATTTACAACATTTGGAGTCGAAGTGAGAGAGACTTTGACGTCTGTATATAGTATCTCATAAAGATACGGATGTAAGCTTCAGATGAGACGGGTGTTACCGTTGCAGCAGACAAGCCGCGTAAGTGCCCGGGTCTTTGTCAACCCGCTGTGTATCCTTTCTACCAATCCTCTTTGGGAATGCATTTCTCTATATAGCAGCTTTCGTGGACGGGAAGCATTTAACTTCGAAAGTACAATTTAGCAAGTTCATATGAGAATTCAAAAATCTACACTCTAGCATCGGAGACAGAAACTCACTGAGGGTCAGTAACCTCCGTGCCTGATAGAATCCATCGCTTAGGTCAATTTGAATCCAATTTAGCATTTTATTATGGATTTATAACGGTGTTTATTTCTTCCCTAGTTCTTTATTCATGTTTTTTTACACTCAGTAACTGCATGTTTAACCCTGGGGACAAAAGGTGTATTTTCGTGTTGTATTCCTAAAGCGTTGCTGCTGACGTTTAATTTCTCCGTGCATCATCAACAACATGTGACACCTCCCCCCCCCCCCAACCACCACACACCACATTTATTAATCAGCTCGGCTCTCATTTAAGAATCACACCACAATGCAAAGGAAGTCAACAACTGTTTACAACAATTGTATTCTCATCGACAATTTAAAACACGGTAAGCTGTTGAATAAACAAATTTTGATGGCGACAACATGATGTCAAGTGTTTAGTTGTATAGAGTTATTTGCATATATACTTCAATAGACTTCACGACCATGGAGCCAGTGTAGCACACTGTTTTGAATAATAGCTATAAACGAGTCACAGCCCAGGGGCTTTTTCACACGTTGGGACCATTCTAACAATAAAGGGGCACATTGCCTTAAAATCTCTCAAAGTTTTGCTCATGGGAATAGCTCCTTAGTCTGTTCAAGAGTTGTTCATGCACAAAAACACCTACAGTGTTTTGAAAATAGTGAGTATTGATTTAAAATATTTAAATTTGTGTTTTGAAACACAACCAGCGGAACATGCGATCTGCCATTTTGTGGAGTCAAAAATGAACAGTGGACCGTGTTCTGTCATAAAATTACACAAAACCAAAATCTCAGAGGACATTTGTGTGGATCATTATATTCTACTTTTAAAATATCTTTAGCTTTCCAATCATTCATTTGAAAACAAACGCTTTTTACAGCCCCA
>CM021528.1:18370380-18383257 GCA_010994315.2 Pisaster ochraceus
TGATTAGCTACACGTTGAATTTAAGTCACTTATTTGGCTCACTAGATCGGGTTTCCGTGTAATTGATACACGCCAAATTCCCCACTATTATGAACTCATTGCAGTTCTACACATTCTCATATTACGCACTGTTTATAATTCAATATGGCTATTTTGATTTCCCGATTGCACTTGAGTAATCTGAGATCAGTGAATTACATGCCCCGAAGAAAGCGTCCATCAGCCCATCAAGATCTTGTTGGATTCCCATGGTCATCACTAAAATCATAGAGATGATTGCATTTGCCAATCCAATTACAGAATTTTTCCTTATCACAAGCGAAAACAGCTTTCAAAAAGGAAGACAATAACTGTAAATCAAAGTCTAAAATTTCCAAACGATTGTCGACAACGAGATTTGAGTAAATACTCGTTATATTATTGGCGTGGAGACACCAACTTCTGGACCAAGATTGGGCAACTTGACGTCAATCTGCACAAGTTTGGTCGGACACAATGGATCAGTCAGAAGGGTTTATCTCAAACAAATGGTCGGACATAATGGTTTGTCGGACACAATGAGTCGGACATAATGTGTTTTTTTCACGAAGGGTCGGACGTCATGAGTTGTCTGGCACACTGGGTCAGACGTAAGGTGGTTTTTTTTCTTGGGGGGGGGCGTTGGGGGTCGCAAAGGGTCGGACGTAATGGGTTGTCAGACACAGTGGGTCGGATATAAATGTTTGTTGGACAAAAGGGTCGGACGTAATGAGTTGTCAGACACAATTGGTCGGCTACAATGGCTCAAAATCTGTCGGACATAACGGTTTTACGAATACATTTGGTTGGACATGATGGTTTGTCGGACATATTGGGTCAGACATAAATGTTTACTGGACACAACGGGTCGGACATAATGGTCTGTCGACAAAACAAAACTAAATACAGCTTATATGTAAAATTTCATGTTAAGGTTATGTCCTGATCTAACTGTCTGTGTGCTTTTATTCTTGTTTGGTTCCGAGTCTGTCCAAGGCATCTCGCCATATAAGCCAATGCTTCTGGAGGATGCCTTCATACGAACATTATTTTCGCTTCTTACATCATGTATTTTCGATTTTGTTTACTTTTTTATTCAGTACGGAAATTTAAAGTGCGTTTGAACTGAATTGAACTGAATAAGTTGTCGGACATTATGGTCCATGTCGGACATGATAGTCGACAACAAACATGTAAAGGTACAACAGTAAACTATAAACGGGGATTTAGTTTTGCAACCATTAATACAGTCAGATAGAAAGACACTGACGAGACAACCCACTGACTCGTCAGTAATAAATTGATGGCGATTGTAAATAAATTGTACTGCAATTTACGTCCCGGCTTTACATTTCAGGCAATTTTCCGGAAATCGGTCAACATGTGAAGTCTCTCGTGGATTGTTATTCCTGGCAGTGAGTCGCTGATTGTTTACCACAGACACACAATCAGTAAACGAGCAAACAAACAAAACTCCAAGAACACATCAATTGAATTGGGGATGGATTGGTGATTTATGCTGATTTCTGTGCGAAATCTTTAACCTGGGGGCCTTCTCCGATGAAATATAAATATGTCGAACGCTTATTAAATTCAGGGGAAGTTGATCAAACAGCTATGATGACCCTATGGCTAACAGCTGTCAGTATGCGGACACAGCAAATCTCACACCGTCTTTCCAAACTCGATTATGGCGATATGAATGTCATATTGCAAGTTTCGATTAAGTGGTGTGATAAAGAATAAAAGAAAAACACACTGTCTGTAAATTCTAATCTGTGTGTGTTTATTAATTTTTAAAAAGTGTTATCATCATGAATGGAAATCTTGTCACAAACGATGTACTATCCAAATATTAAATTGGTAATATTTTACACATCTACGCCTATATATAGGTACCGATTTATACTCATTTGTTTAATTACAGTGCGTTTTGCTATAGCGATTATGGGTTATTAATTAACGACGAAGATGCTTCAAAAGGCGGTCCTGTGCACTTGTATAAGAACATTATGAAAGTACTTTCATACAGCGTTGCCCTTGTAGCAAAAATTCGTTAACAGCGGAGTGCCGTTATAGCGGCACAAGCCCTAAAACAGCTGTTCATGGCCCCAAGCACAGTGCCCTTGTACTCGTTAGAGCGATGGAGTCCCACATAGCGATCAGCTCTGATATAACGACACTTCCAGTAGCGGCAGAATCCCAGCGATTGCAAATAACATTTAATCAAGTGGCTTGAAAAAACTTTGATAAAAATGTGTTCGGGACTCGGCTTTGGACAAGAGGACTCTTGGGGACTGGGGGGGGGGGGCTTTGACTAGAAAAATAAGGATCTGGACTCGGCCAGACCAATGGTCTTGGACTCGGACTTGGACTCGGACTCGGACTCGAACTAAGACTTGGACATTAGGGACTGGACTGCTGCACTATCACCAAGTGATGTACTTCAGTGGAATCGATACCCCCATCTTTTTTAAATAATCGATGAACGGTTGCTGCAGATAGCCGGTTATTAAGAGCAAGTTCTCGCTGTGTCATGGCGAATGATTACGTTGAAGTTGCTGTAAACGACGAGGGGTTTGGACAATTTTAGTTCTTAAAGTACTTCGGGTTTACTTTTTACGCCACAGTGATTTGTGTCAGCACATGTTTCTCGGCAATTAGTATCGATTCCTTAAATCGAATCTAAGTGCTTTTTGAAATTGATCGTTAACTACACACACGGACACAGTAGACGTTTCGACTGGATGGCTACATGAAAGTTGCGATATGTGTTTGCCTTTGGGTAAACTTCCACGAACAAACACATTTAACCTCCCTTTTTATCTTTGTGTTCAATTAAACACTTAATAACAACAAATATATACGCTTGGATTTTTGTTGACACAACAACTTTTTGATGCAGCCCGTAAAACTTTCCACAGCTTATGTATATAAAGATTGGTTCTTAGAACACTTTCAACTTTTTAGACAGCATGTCGTCTTTTTATGAATCAACTGAGGCAATGCAAATAGTACGATATCGCTAACATAGTAAACATGATTCGAACGGTTGTTTGTAGACAAAAACATGTTTTCCTCCTCCCGCGTAGAGATAATGTTACTCTATAAAAACTTCCGGGTCGGAACTGACCCAGATCCGGTTCAAGTGGGACCTGACTCTTTCTGGGTCAGTATGACCCGGAATCTGAGTCAAAATGACCCTGGATCAAACTGCAGAATCAGAGTTAAAGTTATCTAAACACTTTAACAACTTGGTTCCGGGTCCAAGGCGGCTTGACTATTTACGGGTCAGGCTGACCCGGAAACCTGGTCAACTCTGACCAGGGATGATTTTTAGAGGGTATATTTGACCATGGTATGTCCTGTATGGGAAATCATCACAGCAAGGTGGCGAAATTGCCAACAAGAGAAGGACCGCATAAGGCAGCCAGGGAAACACTGTCCTCAAACCTCCCTTTAAAGAAACTTGACCTAATGAGAAAGTGTGCTTTGAGTTAACACTTGGCAATAATTATTACATCTGTCAAATTCGCCTTCCCTACGGAGATGTTTCAGGGTCTCTTATCACATCCTGCGGTAAGATTTTAGGTTGGCTCATCCTGAGGGGGGGGGGGGGAGAAAAAATAATTGGCGATTCGACCTAGTTATTCTGAGGCCAGGGATATCATTATACGGGGACATTTATGATGGAGCTTCAGGTGTAGATTTTACTACAGTCCCCTTGAATGTTTCGTCAATGTGGGTACACTTGTCGATGATTTGAAGTTACTGTTTTTTGGTGTGTGTTTTGTTTTTTGTTTTTTTACAATTAGTTATCATTACTTGTTAACATTGTTTTGGTTTTTTCGTGTGTGTTAGTGAACCCAGCGGTAACCGCCAATATAGAGATGGAATCAAGCACACAGATACATCAAAGTTCCAGATAATCAAAAATAATATATATTGTGTAATAAAAAAGTATAAAAGTACATGATAAGGGAGGTTTGTTTGGGTGTTTGTTGGGGTGTTTGTGCGTTTGTTTCGTTATAGATGATCTTCCCGACAAGGGAACTCGGCAAAGCACCCACATGGGGATATAGCCACCAATCTGGCAACAGTCAAACTCTCTCATGCAAATATCGGTTTTACGTCTATGATAATAATTTGCACAAATCCACAAATTGCGATTCGGTAACTAGTCGACAATTCATATTTTCGTCATTGTGAAATCAGCGGATAACTTGGACGGATTGGAACCCACTGCCTTGTGATTGCAAGTCCTGCAATCCCTTCCCCTTGGTGACAAAAAATGTCCCGTAAATTATTAAAAGCAAACTTTATATTTTCAACCTGATTTCAGCTTTTGAACACGTCAATTAACAGTCATTTATAATAAATTAAGAAGATCTTTATGGCCAGATGTCAATTCATGAAATGTTAACGAGCATTTTTTTTTATGGAAGAAGTACGAGTTATTATAAACCTTTGATCAATCGCTGCTCTGTATGTAACTCGTCATCTCTACGCATCAATGCCTGCAGTAGGAGGCGACGGGGAATATCTTCATCTCTTCAGATCTTCTTGTCGCAACATTTCATTAAAGGAGAAGTACATTGTTTTTCCCCTCATCCAGAGAATGATAGTGCCATCTGAAGCACATTCAAAGCGCAGTAAACGACATCTTGAAGACCCCACAATTCACCCTCGATTAGAATGGAAGTTTTTATTTATTTAGGCATTTTAAAGCAAGTTCGCCCCAAACAAGGCTTTAAGACACTCTTGGTAAGGTGCAACGGGAAACATTTAAAATAACAAATAACTCAGGGGAGCTGTGTATGGGAATTGGTATTACTCTTAAAACAGTCTAGATTGTAAGATGGGGGAAACAGCACCAGGCAAGGAGTTTCAAAGAGATGCAGTACGTGGAATAAAGCTGTTGAAATGGCTCTTTGTTCTACATCTCAGCAAAGTGAGAGTGTATGGGTGAGAAGAAGCAGAAAGCCTGGTTTCACGCTCAAACACCCTGATAGGAGGATTCAGGTCAGACACACTGGTGGCACATTCACCATGAACATATCTGCAGAAAATGTAGAGGCTGGCTACAGACCAACGGTGGGAAAGAGGTTGCTACGAGGACCCTTACCCGTCACAGACAAAATTAACATACCCTTCCTTTTCTCTGACAAAGATAAATTACAGGCCGAAGCTGCGGCCTAAATGTGACAACAGTGCTCTATCATCCCAGGGGACGTATGGTCTTATACAGGTAAAAAAGAAGTATTTGTACTCATTCTTAAACTCAAGTTCTCATACTCACATGTTCTCAATTAAAACTCAACTTTGAGTTTTACTTGTCTTCAGTGTTTACCGGTTATTTAATTTTTCAACACGATTTTATATTTACTCAATACTTGGAGATTACTAGTATAGCGACAAAATGCCCTTTACAGCGATGTTTTTGCACGCTCCTGTGGTCCTCGTCAGTCATAAGATGGGGGCAATGGTTTGTGACGTGTGCAAAATGAAAAAAAAAAATGAATCATTAATTTTAGGTTCACCCATAACAGTAATAATTGAGTGACCAGTTTGTTATTAAATCGTGCAATCTGTTAAAATAATCACATCAGACTGATCATATTTTTGCACAAACCTTTTGAACAATGCTGTATCTATGAAAATGTGCAATAACCGTAACCAGTTGACTAGTATTAATGAGCAATTTGTAGCAAAGTAAATTCAAACAGATGCTCTTACGGTCACTGTTTACTTAGTTCTGTTTGATTAAGGTTGGCTGCAATTACTGATCAAAGACTGCACTCTAAAAACTCCTTGGTCAGAATTGACCCGAATCCCGGATCCCTAGGGATCTAAATGCACTTCTGGGTCAGACTGACCTGGAAACTGGTTGAAAGAATGGACATCTGCTCAGATTCTGTGTCAGTTCGACCCGTTTCTGGGTCATACTGACCCAGAAATGGGTCACGTCCCCTAGGACCCGGAAGTTTTCCAAGTGTGGTTCCTAGGAACAAAATACATGCCGTTTAAAAACGCACAGTTCAATGTAGGCTTTCGACAATGTTTTTGAACTATTACTAGAGAACATTTTTTAAAGCAATTGCTTGTATTAAAGCATATGCTTTTACAATGCAAAGTTGCTTGCCAAAGGACAGACAGAGCTCAGATCAGCCATGATGCAAGATCTCTTTAAGAAAGCATGTTCCAATTAAATACTTCAGAACCGCTAATGGAGCCCGCATTAGCATCACCTTAAACCCAAATTCAAACTGATGTAACATTGCGACTACTCCCTTATACTTTTCACGAGTTATTTCCCCCTTAGCATTTGAGCAGTTAAAGGTATATTACATCATTGTGTTTTGGAAGAGCAAATCCATTCCAAAATCTACCAGTTACCAACAAGTACATCAAACGAGCCCTCTGCGAATTTCTTCAAATTGACGCTATGGACGGACGAAATTGTGACTGTGGGTGCCTTTAGAAACGCTTTTCTTGCCTTTGACAGTATTCCAGACGAACTATAAAAACTTCCGGGTCTAGACTGACTCAGATTCCTGGTTCCAGGGGCCTGACTCTTTTCTGGGTCAGTCTGACCGAGAAAATGGTTAAAAAATGGGACTTTGACCCGACTCTGCGTCTATTTGAAGCATTCCTGGGTCATTCTGACACAGACTCCTGGTCATAATGTCTCGAAATGGATCAATTCTGACCCGGGAGTTTTTAGAGTGCATTCCCCTGGTGCATTCTTCCTGTTAGCCTATGTATCTTATAATCAGAGAGCTCCAGACTGAAACAAATTATTATTTGTTTCGTATTGGATATAACACGAAGTGTCCGTTGTCGGCGTCAATCTACGAGTGGGCGTGTAAATGCCCGGGGCGAACAGGCCGCTAACGTGTATCGACTGGCAACGCCATAGTTTTGATTAATCACGTGTAGTTGGTTCTCGAGAGGCTTAATGATGTGGTCCACTGGACTATGGAAGAGGGAGGGTTTCAAAACTCATTTGTGTTATAATTTACAAACATGTATATCATAAGGTAAGGTCATACTTGAGTAATGACCCCGAGAAAAAGTTGAGTAATTTTTGCCCGAGAGTCTGTACTTGTTAAAAAGAAGGGTATTGGTAGAAAGCATTCTGAGAAATGATTTCGTCTGAATTCTCCCGTTGATTTGAAATGAATTAAAGTGTGACTACAAATCTAATTTTCAAAAGGTCGCCTTCATGCAACTTTTGGTGATTCAAATATCCGTGGTGTCTGTTTGTCAATGCTACGCCCAGAGATGCGGTTTGTACCAGCTGTCAAACGTGGATGGATTCGACGTAAGTGATCCAAATACCGTGACAGTTTTGTGCTGTTTTCTCAACAAGTTTTTTTCTGTACCCAGCTAAAACTTCATTGTTTTTGTATCTTTATTGATAATTTGGCCTATAAATCAGCATTACGTTCACAAAAAACAATCTATGACCCTGCCACTTAGTGAACAGTTTTATAAAAGTACACAATAAATCAACTTGAAAACTCTCACATCATATTTGAAAACTCTAAAAATGCTGGGTCAGAATTGAACCGGATTCCGGGTTTTAGGAGTGCTGGTCCTATTTCTGGGTCAGTTTGCTCCGGATACTATGTCAAACCGACCCTAAACTGTTTCAAACTGACGCAAATCCCAATTAAAAATTCCATTTTCAACCAGCTTCTGCGTCAGCCTGACCCAGAAATGGGTCAGGCCCCCGGTACTACTCTGAATCCGGGTCAAGTCTGACCAGGTTGAATTTAGAATGCAAATCACTCTGCCCCAGGGACCCCGGTCAATCCTGACCCATTACCAATCCTGACCCAATACTTGGACCAAACAGGAAAGATATTACAACTTTAATCATTGCCCTGATAAAATAGCTTTAAGGTTTGACCCAAATTTTCAGCTCAACGAGACCTAACATTTCATGGACAATTTTGACGGTTCATTAACACTTTCAGACCGTCAAAATTGCCGACACACGGCAGGGCAGCTAATGGGCTAATTTCTTTTCACAGCCGGGGGTACAAGAATGTCTACTGTTCTCAAGGTGACAAAAATTATCACAGGGTATACAATCATATTTGATATTATTCACACAAAGTATAATGTTACTAATTAATGGTAGTGAAACTGCAGATGATTTCCACGTTAGGTTTTTATTTTATTTTCATTTATTTTATCCAACAGCGCTAAAGCCAATGGCAGGTGATTAGGAAACGAGATAAAGATTATGATGATTAAAAAACGAGAAGCATTGCTCAGTTTTGGAGGAAAATCCCTATTGGGGAAAACCCACGCAATCAGGTAAGGACTGAAAACCTAGTCCACATGCGAGGCTCCGGTCTGAGGTGGGATTTGAAACGGGGTCAACATAGGTGAAAGGCAGGGAAAAAACCACTGAGCCAACCTGATCCAAATAAAAGTCCAACTTAAATTAAATTAAATTAAAGTACATCAATCTCAAACATGGGTTGGAAATACTGTGTTTACACTCTGATTTGTAAATATGTCTCTTTTCTGGGTTGAGCTGACCAGGAAACTGGTTAAATAAGGGAATTTAGCTTGGATTTTGCGTCAGTTTGACCCATTTCTGGGTCATTTTGACACGAATTCCCAGGTCACATTGACACAGAAAAGGGTCCGCCCTGGGACCCGGAAACGTGTTAATTCTGACCCGGGAATATGTTAGAGTGTACACAATAAATATGCCAAGGGTCTTCAAACCGGTTCGTTTATACCATGGAGTTCCTTTGTAATGCCATGATTATGAATTTGCAAGAAAGGGCACTGAGGTACAATGATAACAAGAACGTCATTTAGCGTAGAAAAATTTCATTAAAATAACAAATAAAGACAAAGACTAGCGCCGGCACGGTGCAACCTAGAGAGTTCCCCGAATCATCAATCAGTGCATTATCATTAGCGTTTTACTCCACGATGCGACAGCCCTTTTCCAGTTCTCCACCGTGCTCAGTGGTGTCTCCGAAAACCCATCCCACGGGAAATATGAGAAGGTTTTCCAGGTTTGGGATTATCTTCCTATTAACATCATTGATCTCTCCAGGGGGCATCCCCATGTTCCTAAATTATTTATAATCCGCCAGAGTCGTTTGTACGGCACGGCTGATTACGCCACCTTGACCGCACCGGGACCGGGAGTGATTTATTACTCGTGCTGTTGAGTTAGACTTCGGTGATAAATTATCAGTTTTCATGATGGCACTTTATTAAAGGTTATGCCTTCCTTTTTGAAATATGCACCATCTGCCCGTTCCAGAAAACAGATTGGTATTTGTGGCGTACTTCCCTCTTTTTGTCACTTTTATGAACCTTGGTTCAAATCCAACTTCAGGCATTCACAGAGTTAATTTGTATGAGCTAACAGCATCTGGGGTCAATTTCATAGAGGTGGCAGAAAACATTGCATAACAATTTCTGCTTAGCGCAATTTAGCAGGAAACCAGTCAAAGTACTATGCGACATGTTTGCGGATGGTCACATAAGGCTTCCGTACACTTGTCTGTTATTTTTATCTTTGAATGTTTATCAGATCCACTCGATACTGAGCCATCACCACCTTTGATTTCCTCAACAAGATTTGTGTTACCTAGAATCGCCGGTGTAACATCACAGTTCTATATTGAAGGCTCGACGCATAATTGGATTTTTGAAAAGCACATTCCTTACTATCATCAAGTGTTTGATACACACACCACACAAACAACTTGTGAAAATGTCATCTAGTTTAATAGAAAGAAAAAAAAATTACCGAATGTTTTTTTCCTGAAATCGGAACACAGCTGTTTTGTTGAATTTCGAATAAATCTCAGTTTTGGATGCAAGGGGGAAACCCCAGTTGTGTGTGTGTGTGTGTGGGGGGGGGGGTAGCATGCACTCAGGTGGGGACTGTTAGCCAAATCCACACACACAGGGATCCGGTCCGAAGCGGGATTGGAACCTAAATCCACAGAGTTGAAAGGCAGGGAAGAAACTGCTGAGCCAACATGAATAATAAATCAGTTATTATGAAGCGCGTTTCAAAGCGCTTATGACATTGTAAGACATGTATGCTAAATTTTGAAATTAGAGACCCACTCATTTAGCATATTGTGTTGGGTTTACAAAGTGATGTAAAGTGTCGATGGTGTCTGTCTGCCCATCCCTTCCCCCACCCCCCCACCCCCACCCCCGAAATCTATCCCGTCGCGGTGCTATCACAAAGACAAAACAGGCTCCGTATTCATCCAGCTGACAGGTTTCAGTAACTCGGACAAGCCGGTGTGAAAAACGACAGCTTTTCCTAGCAAGGATCCATCATTGATTGTGTCTTCAGCCGGCGAGACAATATTTACTACCATAGTTCCTGCATCCAGTCAATCCCGTCTTTTTTACTCGCGAAGTTTTTGACAGAACGATCAAGCAACGACGGACAAATGAGAGACAGCTGCAAGTGACTTGCAAGGCTGTTCGGGCACTATGTGTAGAGATCAAAGACAATCCCCGGCTCAAGTTGATTTCATATTCTATATAGACATGAATTGTTTAAGCTAGCTTTATGGTGGATCGCTTAGGACTATGTCAGGGATAACTTATTATAAGACAAAGTGCTGTTATTACCGCAAGAAAAACAGTTTCTGGAAGCACACTGATTATTCAAGAATCCTATAGAGAAGTAGTCTGTCTGAGTTACTGTCACAAACAAATATATATAGTAACAGTTTTTTTATATTTCGATTGCAGCAATCGATTTAAGCACGTTTTATAACGAACGTGCATGAAATCCCTTGCAAAACGTATGACGTTTTCGGTTGCTTACTCTTTATCGTGAAAGCGAGGACAAGAGTATAGACCCCTTGCATGTGACGTCACAAGCCCAAACAGTGCCCTCACTGAGGTCAAAGAACGTCTTTGGCTGAGAGTTGTGCGCGTACATGCATGCACGTTTCCATTGTGTGGTCGACCTAAGTAGTGTCGACCAATGCAAGGCCTAATTCACCTGACGTCATCATCCATAATAAATCTTGGTTGTGCCCATTGATCTATTATATTTGATAGAGATCAATGGTTGCACCAGTCAGATTACGTTTCGCAATGCACATTTAAGGAGATGCGCGCGCGGTTAGACGCGCGTCATATCTTTACATGCGATTTCAACTCCCAAAACGGTCGACCATTATTATATTCAAATTAAAATATGGCAAATTCTATTTAAATCTGGCAACATTCTCTTGTTTAAACACTTGTCAATGTTTTTGTTTGTACACTGCAAAAAATATTGGTTAAATTTTGACCAACATTTTGACCAACGTTCAAGTCCCCACGACCCGCGAGTACAAATCCTCAGAACTATGACAAATATTGTCACAAATAAATTACCCCACTTCAGTCGACTTATTTAAACAGTAGGCCTAAACACCAAAAAATGCAGCTTCGGGGGAAAAGAAGTGTGTCAAAAGAGTAATTGTTGATCATATTTAATCCACTTTTGTATCCAGCGCTTCTCTCGCGATCTTCTCTTTTTCAATATTGTTTCAGCAAATTGGCCAGCGCGATCCAACACCGTGCTCGAAGACGGAGCAAACACCTGCCCAATCAAAGCACCCTGTGACAGACGGTTGGGATTATTGTGAGCATTCGATACAAGAGAAATTCTGTGCTCAATTTGCTGAATGCGATCACGGTTGGAAATGTCACACTATCTGCAGAGACGGAAAATGTTTCCATGAAGTAAAATTTAGACTGATCCTAATTCTACATCAAGACCTACCACCACAAATGAAGAAGTGTTAATGTTGGGAGAGATTGCATCGCGGGTTATAATGGGGACTGTTCCGTCTCCGTCGAATTATTCAACGCTACCATACTTTGGAAATGAAATGTTAGTTCTCACCTCCCACCCCCCCCCCCACAACTGTTCAATAAGTCAACATCATCCGAATGGTTTTGAATGATAGATAAACTATTTCAGCCTGCAATATGATAGCATCTGGCGAATACGTCAACACAGTACACAGTCAACCCTCCTACTGTCTGTCCATCCAGTATCATATACAACTGGTTTTGATTGATATGATAGCGATAGCTGCACTATGTACGCATGTAGCATGATACCACGTGGTGAATGCATCTACACAGTACACAGTCAACCCTCTTACTCTCTGACCATTCAATATCATCCAATGTGGTACTGAATGACAGATAAACTATAACTATAATGCTACATACAATTATGTTACAGTGAATGCATCTACACCGTACAGTCAGCCCTCCTACTCTCCGACCAATCAATATCATCCACTGTATCATGTGAAGATTACAACTACACAAAACACAGTCAACCCTCCTACTGTCTGAGCATCCAGCATTATACACACGATTTTGAACGATAGATGCACTATGCTATAGCGTGCAATTTTAGACTATTCGGTGAATGCATCTTCACAGTACATAGTCAACCCTCCTACTGTCTAACCATCTGGCATCAAACACACGGTTTCGAACGATAGATCTACTATGCCTGAATACGTTGAGAACATGTGGTGAATATATCAAGAACAAGGTACTTCTAGATAGTCACGAGCACAGGCTGTGGTTTCACCAATACATAGGACACTAAATAGTTCCGACAGTCAACTTAAAACTGAAAAACCATATGGAATAAAGGAAGGTTACGTACAAGAATAGTGAGAAGTATTGATAGTATGATAGGGGGTCAAATGCCGGTATAGTGTACGTTTCGCATCGATGGACCGTTCATGTGGGTCGTCTTAGCTGGGCACCGCATTGGCCAAAACGACCATTCCGTTGTTTCATTGAGGCATCCCAGAAACTAGCC